>ML377048.1:0-42095 GCA_005239525.1 Nicotiana knightiana | reverse complement strand
AAAGTCTAAGAGAATTCCCCGCTACAACATGGAACGATGTATATAACAGGTATAGTACTAAACTCAGAATAGAAGAAGATATCATTGCTCGTTCGAGAGATGAAGATCATTCCAGATCCAGACGTCCTGAATCAGCTAGAAGATCAGGTAACAACAGGTACGATCCTTACTTAGGACCCTCGAGACGCGATATTCGCCCCAGGTTCGAAAACACTAGGTCGGACTATAGACCACAAGGAAGAGACGTAGTCTCATCCTTGTCTAGATCCAGAAAAGATCGAGATGGACGACCCAGAGGTAATACTCAAATTGGGGATCATAACTTTAATGTATGTACTAATGAACTTGTCTAAATATTGAGGAACATGGGATACAAGGTTAAGTGGCCCAAAGAGATGCGGTCAAATCCAAGTAGAAGAAACCCAGATCACTGGTGTGAATTTCACAACGATCATGGGCACAAAACTGCGGATTGCAGATTTTTACAAGGTGAAGTAGAAAATTTGTTAAAACAAGGCTATTTAACAGAATTGTTTAGTGATAAAGGTAAACAGGCATATATGAGGAACATGCAGGAGCCCCCAAAGCCTCCTTCTCCAAAACGAACCGTCAACGTGATACACGGAGGTGAAGAAGTAAACGGAGTGATTTGCAAAACAACCACAAAGTTCACAATTACACATGGGAAACGTGCTCGTGAAAATATTGAAGAAGACGATATAACCTTTGATGATGCAAATATCAACGGATTAATGCTTCCGCACAATGATGCTCTGGTAATATCTTTACTTATTCATGACACTAATGTAAAAAGAGTATTGATTGATCCAGGCAGTTCAATCAATATCATTTTGCTAAGAGTCGTAGAAGAAATGCTACTGGGGAATCAAATAATCCCAAGGGCATGAGCCATATCAGGGTTTGATAACTCTACGGTTATAACAAAAGGAGAAATTGAGATTAGCACTTATGCTTAGGGGGTGATCAAAAGTACTAGGTTCCAAGTCACTGATACTGACATGGCTTTTAACATGATCATGGGAAGGCCATGGATCCACGACATGAAAGCGATCGTTGCATCAGATAATCAAATTCCCCTCTGAATGGGGGATTCAACAAATCAAAGGCGATCAGCAGACCGCAAGAAATATAAAATCTGTGGTACACTACAACAAGAAAATAGAGGTGGAAGAATTACGAGATAAGGGAATCTCCCAAGCAGGTAACTCCACCCAAACAAGCATGGAAGAAAATACTACCCAAATAGGTACAGAAGGTATTATTGCTGAAACAGGTATGAAAGAAAATACTTACGAGAAGGAGAATCAAGTTACCACGGAAGGTGTACTATACCACATAGATGCAGATTCCAGACCAGACGTCATTCATGAACCGGAGGAAGATGAGCACATCAAAACAACTACGGAGGAGCTCGAAGCTGTTCCATTATCTGAACAAAATCCTGATCAGAAAGTGTATATAGGCACGAGGCTTGGCCCCGCTCGAAGAGGTAAGTTAATTGATTATTTAAAGGCTAACGCAGACTGCTTTGCGTGGTCCCACTCAGATACGGCAAGCATCCCACCAGAAGTGATGACTCATAAACTAAATGAAGATCTATCCTTCGTACCTGTTAAGCAGAAGAAAAGAAAGCAAGGACCATTGAAGAACCAAGTGATCGACGAAGAGGTACAAAAACTCTTGAAGATTGGTTTGATACGAGAGGTAACGTACCCCAATTGGTTAGAAAACACCGTGGTAGTACCTAAAAAGAATGGCAAGTGGAGAGTATGCGTAGATTATACTGACTTAAATAAAGCATGCCCCAAAGATTCATTCCCATTGCCACATATAGATCAAATGATTGATGCCACAGCAGGTCATGAATTATTGAGCTTCTTAGATGCATATTCTGGTTATAATCAGATTAAAATGAATCCCTCAGATGAGGAAAAAACTTCCTTCATTACGAACATGGCGACATACTGTTATAAAGTTATGCCTTCTGGCTTAAAAAATGCTGGAGCCACCTATCAAAGGTTAGTGACTAAAATGTTCCAAGAACATCTTGGAAAGACGATGGAAGTCTATATTGATGATATATTGGTAAAATCACCACAAGCACAAGACCATTTCCAGCATCTCTCTACTATTTTTGATATTTTACGCATGCATAATATGAAGCTAAATCCAGAGAAATGCGCTTTTGGACTGCAATCAGGTAAATTTTTGGGTTTCCTTGTATCGAATAGAGGAATAAAGGTAAATCCTGCTCAAATTAAAGCTATAGAGGAAATACCTGATATTTTAACAAATAAAAAGGAAGTTCAAAGACTAACAGGGAGAATAGCAGCTTTGGGTAGGTTTATTTCTAAATCTTTCGAAAAAAGTTTTAAATTCTTCTCAGTTCTCAAAAACCAGAATCAGTTCGAATGCACTGAAGAATGTCAGCAAGCCCTCAAGAATCTAAAGATTTATCTATCGAAACCACCACTGCTTTCAAAGCCAAAAGAAGGGGAAAGATTGTACATCTACCTGGCTGTCTCAGAAATTGCTGTAAGTGCAGTATTGGTAAGAGAAGAAAAAGGTAAACAATCACCTATCTATTATGCAAGTAAAACTTTGCTAGATGCTGAGACTAGATATCCACATCTGGAAAAGTTAGCCTTAGCTTTAATAATGGCATCTAGAAAATTACGACCATATTTTCAATGCCACCCAATCACCGTTGTGACCTCATATCCTTTAAGAAATATTCTGCATAAATAGGAATTGTCAGGAAGATTAGCCAAGTGGGCCATAGAATTAAGTGAGCATGAAATAATCTATTAGCCTAGGACTGCAATTAAGTCTCAAATACTAGCTAATTTTATTGCTGACTTTAGTAATAGCATTATACCTGAAGTATAAAAAGAGTTACAACTCTTTAACGGTGCTAATCCAGGCCTATGGACATTGTTTACCGATGGTTCTTCAAATATAAAAGGTGCCGGCTTAGGCATAGTCTTAATATCACCCACGGGTGAAAATACACAAGCTATCAAGTGTTATCCTATACCTAACAATGAAGCAGAGTACGAAGCTGTTATTGCAGGGCTTGAACTCGCACGGGAGCTCTCAATAAAGAAATTTGTGATAAAAAACGACTCCTAACTGGTAGTAAATCAGATACAGGGGACTTACATCGCTTGAGAGACTAGAATGCAACAGTATCTTGAAAAAGCACGAGAGCTCGTGAGGCAATTCAAAACATGGAAGGTAGTGCAAATACCTAGAGAGGAAAATGCAGAAGCAGATGCATTAGCTAAACTCGCAGCAGTCACGGAAGTAACGAACAAAGACAGTGCAATTGTCGTTCAACTATTTCATTCAATAATAGACCAGAACAGGAATGAGGTAACTTTCAACAACTTAACCTGGGACTGGAGAAACTAAATTCTTAATTTTTTGCAGAATGACACCGTACCTGAAAACAGGAAAGTAGCTCAAGCACTTCGCCGCAAAGCTGCACGGTATTGCCTTATTCGCAACTCACTTTATCGCAAGATGTTCGGAGGACCCCTAGCTAAATGCCTCGGACCTAACCAAATAGAATTTGTGATGAAAGAAGTCCACGAAGGACAATGTGGAAATCACTCAGGGGCGAGACCCTTAGTGAAAACCCTAATCAGAGCTGGATACTATTGGCCTAAGATGGAAGAAGAAGCCGAGATCTTCGTATCCAAATGTGAAAGATGCCAAAGGTTTGCCAATAACATGCATCGACCAGCGGAATTATTACATCCAATAATATCCCCATGGCCTTTCATGAAATGGGGTATGGACATAGTGGGACCTCTTCCCACAGCTAAAGGACAGGTGCAGTTTTTACTTGTGCTAACCGACTATTTTACAAAATGGGTAGACGCAGAAGCGTTCAAACAAGTGCGAGAAAAGGAAGTTAAAAGTTTCTTATGGCAAAACATAATATGCCGCTTTGGAATACCAAAGGAAATCGTGTGTGATAATGGCCCACAATTCATAGGCTCGCAAATCATAGAATTCTTCGAATGTTGGAAAATCAAGCGGATCACTTCAACGCCGTACCACCACGTGGCTAATGGTCAAGCTGAATCAACCAATAAGATCATCATCAACAATCTAAAAAGCGGCTGGATAAAGCCAAAGGAAACTGGCCTGATGAGTTACCAGCGGTACTATGGGCATACAAAACTACTTCAAAAATAGACACAGGAGAAACTCCGATCGCACTTGTTTATGGCTCAGAAGCCTTAATACCTGTAGAGATTGGCGAACCAAGCATAAGGTTCTCAACAGCCATGGAGGGAGAAAACAACGATGAATTGAGGACCAACCTGAACCTGCTCGAACCACGAAGAGAAGCAACATTGATACGGATGACAGCTCAAAAATAAATCATAGAGCGTTATTACAACCGTAAAGCTCATCTCAGGTACTTCAAGATTAGGGACTTCGTCCTCAAAAAATTCTTTCAATCAACGAAAGAAGCAGGTGCAGGAAAGCTAAATCCAAACTGGGAAGAACCTTATAAAATCCGAGGCATAGCTGGGAAAGACGCCTATGAGTTGGAAGCTATGGACGGCAGAGTTCTACCAACAAGCTGGAACATCATCCACCTAAAGAAGTATTACTTCTAAAGGAAAAGAAAACCCCCCATCAGGTATCATACGTTCGATTTTATTTTGAACATTTAAAAAAATTTTACTAACTTTTTTAGATGATAGGCATAAAGCTAACCCATCACCAGATGATGATATTAGACCTGCAAAGACACGAGGAAATAACACAATTCCCGGTCTAGGGTTACACTTTCTGATGAACGTTTTAAAAGGGTTAAGCAGTCATCATCTAAAAACTATATACCTTCGAGCCCTTGTATTTGTTCAAGAAACTATTATCAAATAAAAACAGTTACGAATAAGAAAACATTTCCCTCGTACTTATTAGAAAACTGTTTCCAAAACAGTTGCGGGTAAAACCCCAATCTATATAAAAACTGTTACTAGTAAAAAATAGTTGTTTCCTTGTATTAATATCGAAAAACTGTTACATATGAAAAACAGTTACGAAATACAAGAGTACATCAAATCTGTTAAACAAAAACAATTGCAAACATGAGTTTTAGACGATAACCAAACACATGTAAAATGTCATGGAAGTTCAAACAAAAAACTTTCCTTGGAAACATTCTTAAACATGTGTAAAATTCCTATCACTCTATTGCATTATCATGAAGTTGAGACGTCTTCTTCATGTCAATTATAAAGGGCCCTCTTCCATATACTGTGCCTATTACAAAAAGGCACACATTTAATATGACACCGCGCCTATTACAAAAAAGTGCGAGTAGTCTAAAGCATTCCACATGCAAAACTCGGAGGTAAAACTAAAACCTCAAAAAATGAAGTATGCAAAAGAGTTAAAGAGTGAAACAGAAACTCAACAAAAGTCAAACTAACATTTATATATTAAAACGGCTAAAACTAAATATTAACTTATACTTAGCCGTATATAATTTTTATATACATTGTGGTGCCCCTAAGTTGTCATTTGGGGACTTTAAGGAAATCCAAATTTACCCCCGATGGGACTGGGGGTAACCACCAATTGATACAAAGGAAAAAAGAAAAGAGGGATGAACCAACTAAATTTCTTCAAGAGAGGGGTTGACTTCACTGGCAAAAGGAGCGGGAGAAACTGGGGATGAAGAGGCATGAGCGACTGGAATCTCACCATCGGGTGAAGAGAGCTTATGACCTTGTTGAGCCTTCTCCATGGCTTCCTTAGTTTTAGCTATTTCAGCACTAAGGTCAAAACCCTCTAGACTCATTTCCATCAATGTGTCAAGGCGAGAATTCATGTACCCCTATCTCACATCGACAACAGCCACCTCTTCAAGGTCTTCATAATCCTTTACCCATACTTGAAGCTCAGATCTCAATCCGTCCTTCTCCACTTCCGCAGCTTCATGGGCGGCCCTTAACGGTACAATCGACTCCTCTAGAGTTTGAGCTTTGTCTAAAGCCTTACGAAGTTCCTGTTGAGTACGAGTGAGTGATTGCATGAGCTCGCCTGAGTATTCCTCCTTCTGCCCCTACAAGTTTTTCAAGTCTCTAATCTCCTCTGAGGCATGAGACAGCTGCTCAGCGAACGAAGACTCTAGAACACTCTTGTCTTTATCAGCCTGACTGGAAGAAGCCTTCTCTACTGCCAGTTCCGCTGCCATGAGTCTCATCTTCCGCTTCAAGGTACTCCTTTCCTCTTCTAAAGCATCCATTTCAATCCTTAGGCTATCATAAAATGCTTTCCAATTATCAACATCGGCCTGCAACTCTTTTGTCTCCTGGTCCGTGTTTGAAATCCTTTTCATAAGCTCCATGCCTATAAGGTTAATCTACAAGAAATAAACCAGTCAGATATGGTAAATTTCACATACGAAAATGAAAGAGGATAACTTGCATCATACCTTCAAAGAAGTATGCACGACCTCATTGGCCCATGTAAGAGCACCGTGGCTGGCTAGCTTTGCTTTCTCAGAGGGACCTATCAAAGGCTTGAGCCACACTTCGGGCTCACCCGTTTTCTTGAAAAGATTCCCCTCAGCTGGAACCTCTATTACCACCTGCCGCATCTCTCTGCTGGAAGACCCTACTTCCCTAACGGAAGGCATAGAAGCAGGCAGAGATGGAACAGCAACAGGCACGAAAGGTTGAAGAGCTGGAGAAGCCACAGACAAAGCAGCAGGCACGGAGGGTTGAAGAGCAGAGGAAGTTACAGGCAAAGCAACAGAAATAGCCAAAGGAACAGACGAGACAACTTCTCTCAAAGAAGCAGGAAAGACTGCAGCCAAAGGGACATCGTCAGGAGCAAGATCAACACCCTCATGAATAGGGGAATGTGAAACATCATCAAGGACAGGGGGCTTAATCAAAGACACAGAAGGCAAGGCTAAGGGTGTAATCTCATCATCTGAAACTACCCGCCTTCCTTCCTTCTTCTTCTTCTACGGAACGAGACTCACTAATCTTCCTCTTCGAGGAATATGAACCATTAATAATTTCTTGGGCCTAAGCCAAAGACATCTTCGGGATAGATGAAGCAGACCCCCCACGAGCGGAGAACCCTATTAAAAGGGAAAAAGTTAAACGACAAAGAAAGAAGAGAATCGAGTAAGGAAAGAAGCAAGAACAAGAGGTTCACTTACCATGGGTCTTTACATGCCAACCTTACCTCCAGCGAGGTACTTCCAAGATCTTTCCTCTAAAGGAGCAACAGACAATAATTTTTCTACCCAATCACGAATACCGGAGACATTCTCAACATTATTCATGATTGCTGAGAGAAGAAGAAACATATACCGTGTTAATAAAACATCTCAAGTCAAAACGAGAAAAAGTAAATAAATGTGAGCTAAAGCATACTCACGTACGCGATTCCACTTCTTAGGGAAGGGAAGATTTTCTTCACCCACTAAACCAACAATGGGTACAACAACATACCAGAGGTACCAACCCCTATCCTTATCATCTCCAGGGGTTACCAGCACTCTTTTGCTTCTAGTAGTCAGGGTAAAAAACCCTTCACGAAATAAGGTAAGAGAGTAGAGGTGAATAAGATGGTTGAAAGTAAAAGGAACCGAGGCTAAAGAAGCCAAACTCCTAAGACAAGCGGACCAACTTGTCCTAAGCAGATATTGAAAAAATGGTAGAACTCAATTATGACTGGGTCAATGAGGGGTCTAAACCCTAGAGTGAAAGGATACGTATAAACAAAAGAATATCTCGTCTTGTAAGACGTTATTCTGTGATTACTATTCAGAATATAGAAAGGGAAGTCAGACCTCCAAAAACACTCCGTACAAACAAGGGAAATCTGACCCTCAGTTATAAGGGTTGAATATCTTTCGACACTTTCAAGAAAATAAGATTGGTCTACAAGAACTTGACTATCCCTAGCAAAAACAAACTTAGCAGGGACAATTTCATCGACTCCAGGTTCACGAAGGCGCTCGCCTCTACCTCTAGACAAAGACCGAGAAACCCTAAACCTTGGAGAAACTAGAGATCTAGTGGAAGGAGAAGGAACTATCTGAGAAGAAGAGGAGCCCCTCGAAGGAGTGGATCCTAGACTTCTAAGTCTACCATCTCTCCGACTCCTAGTCGGAGCAGAAGATGCTGTTAAACTTTCAATATCTATTACTCCTTGAGGTTGGTTTGAAGAATACATGTTTACAAAGGCAAGAAGAAAGTTCTTTACAAAAGACAAAGTTAGAAAAGTATTTCGTGGAAGCAAAGAAAAGAAGAAAGGTATTTATACTTGAGGACAACCGTCAAACATGGGGAAAAAAAGAAAAATAATGATGAAAGTCATAATTGAAGATGTCACTTCGGGACTGGCACAGCCGCAAAAAGCCCTAAAAGGTGCCGAGTAAATGCAGAACCAATCCGAAAAGGACACGTGGTATGAGCATTAAATGGAAGTGACAAACGACGCCTATGGTGCAGAGAAGGATACAATGATTCAAGGAAAAGCGGCGGCAAAATATTCCCGCCATAAATGAATATCCACTTACCAAATATTAATCGTTAAATATATGGTAAGTGGGGGGGACTATATGTATTGGTAAAAAAGAGTTTCACACGTAAGCCAGCTTTTGACAACTCAGCCAGTCACGTGGACACAGGAAAACGCGACAGCTGGATGTGATTCTTTGAAGAGGTACGAAACAAAGAGGCACGATTCAGTAAACCCTCGAGCTTATCAGCCACGGAAAACTCAACTTGATCAAAACAGGAGAGAGGCACGGTCAGAATAAATCTAGACAAAGCTACGGGCAAATTCAAAGACCCACAATTGATTACTCGAATGTTATGTAACCGTACCCCAATTACCGTTATCCTTTGTATCGCCTCATTAATGTCATAATTAGTCATTAATGAGCAACCATAGCAAGAGTTGTACGTTTTAAGAATCTCCTATATAAGGGAGGAGAATACATCTTGTAAAGGTATCTGATTCTCGAATATAATTGACTTCGCTTTTTTATATTTCTGCAATATTATCTGTTATTCATTTTTCTCCATTTTCTTGATTATCAGTAACCCGTGTTCATCTTAAAAATAAGCTTTAGTCAAAGGGTCTAATTCTTTGGTTAAACAGGTATATGTGCACTTTGAAAAATATTATAGAAAAAAATTGGGTGTCAACACATAATATACCGGAATTCCAGTATAATACCCCAGTACATTATACTGGAGTTTCAGCATAAGTATACTGGTATACTGGACTTCCAGCATAATATACAGGAGTTCCAGTATAATATACCGGTTCAGCATAATATGCTGGAAGTTCATACAAAGGTGCTCTAATCTTCAGTATATTATGCTGGAACTTTTCACGTGTTGGAGTTCAACTTCGTACACAGGTGCACCGATCTCCAGTATATTATGCTGTAACTTTTCGTGTTACAGCAAAATAGTGGTTATAAAAATTGTATTTAAGTGGTATGATATTGTAGTTGTATTTAATCATCTTTGTTGAATTATGAACAACTTTCAAAATTTTGTCCTAAGAAAATGGGAGCTTTGTTATACTGCTATGCTTGCATATTCCCCAGCAAAAAGTATCCATTTCTTCTTAATTTTCGTCAGTAAGTACTAAATATGCTTAATGATAAATCTGCTTCTACTTCTGGAGGAAACTTTGACAGGGAATCGATGAATCATTTTGTAAGCTGGTGAATTTGCAAGCTGGAAATGGAGAGTTATAATTGATGAAATAAATGATGACTGAGGGCACCCTTTGAAGCCTCAAGATTAGTGTATTATATTTCTCAAATCTGTATGCAAAAAGGTCATTATTTTTATCATTTCTCCTTGATTCTAATGGCACTTTAGATTGTCTCTTTATTTAACTGTTCTTGAATTTCTTTTAGCATTCTGTTCTTTTTCTACTTCTTTGAGAAATGATTGTTGTTATTGATTTAGCTAATCCCATTTCTTCTTCTTATGGATTCAAGTTATATGCACTTTCAGTGTGATGATTTCTTACATCGGCTGTGTAACTTAACCTTTTAATTTATAGCAGGTTACTTATCAGTTATTCTGGCTTATTTGCAATTACCTTTTGCATGACTTGACTGTATTAATATTTTTTACATCAGTGCGTCAACTTTAATTTTTATATGTAGTTTGAGTAGTTATTTTCAAATGGGAAAGAGATTTAAATCATTTTGATTAGTTCCAATGAAGCCAAAGAATTTTGTTCATTGCAAACAGGCCATAAGATTAATGAATCAGCAACTATTTACTTGTGAAAACCCAGTTCTTGACATATAAAGTTGTTCAGTTCTGGGATCTTATGGATGTTAAGTACTCAGTCTGGTCCTAAATATTAGTCGTCCAATGAATTTTTTTCAACCTAATTGTTGTGTTTGACAAATATGAAGTGTTAATTATTTTACGTGCAAGAAATTAAGCTAGAAGAAACTGTTGACATCGTACAGAATCACCCACGCAATGTAAGATATCCCTTTGAACATTCTCGTGTTGTTTTCTTAGCTATTCGTTGATTTTACCTACATGCGAGAAGGTATTTACACGAAAATTTCAAGTGTGGGCGGAAGATCAGGAGAGAAAAGGGGAAAGAGAAGAGAAAAACAGGAAAAATGTGTAATTACATCCCTTGATTGAAGGCACAAATAATGGATTGAGAGCCTTTTAAGGTGAATTGTATATATTTTGTAAACAAAACTTGTTTATGCGGGGTAATTAACTAAACGTGAACATTAAGAGTAATAAAGTTTTAAATAATATAGAGGAATGAAAAAAACCCATCGCAAAATGTATCCTAAACTCACCTTATCTATAGAACGCCTCTCAAATAGAGGTCCACGAAAAAGAATTTTCTGAGTCATTCGCTTATTTCCTTAAACTTTATTTAAATGACTTTAAATTATATACACTAACTGTATTGGTAAAAAAGATCTTCACACGTGTAATAAATTTTGATGACTCACTAGTTTACGTGGAGCAATGAAGACACGACAGCTGGACGGGACTCTAAGAAGAGGTACGAGGCAAAGAGTCACGGCAAATCACACCCATGGGTTAATTAGTTATGGAAGTCTCAACCTGATTGAGAAGACGAAGAGACACAGTCAATAGTGTATTTGGGCAGAATAAAGGGCAGATTAAGAGATCTTCAAATTAGAGATCCATACGTTACACAACATTCACGCAACAGTTACGGTTGATTCATTGAAACGTTACATTAGAATCATAATTAGTCATTAATGCTCAATCACCGAAAAGGGTAGACGTTATATTAGAAAATTCCTTATATAAAGGAAAAAAATATAACCTGTAAAAAAAAGAGAAAAAAAACATTCGAACTACTATTGCAATATACTTACTTTTTGTGCATCTTACTGCTTTCTATTTACAATTTTGCCTACAATTATAATTTTATTCTTTGATTATAATAAACCCGTGTTCTTCTTAAAATAACTTTAAACAAAAAATCCAATTCTTTAGTTAAACACTAACGGCGTAAAAATATTTTTACCCAAAGATAACTATAAGTAATTTTTTATCATAAGTGAAATATATAGTCATAGAAATAAGACAGGTCACCTAATACAAATCTTGTTTACCGTTGGTAACTCATGGGCGGACAGTTCGATAGGACTACTATTTTGGGCGGTTCAACAAGCACCAGTAAGTAGCCCTTCCAAAGAAATTACAGATTAAGCTCTGAAACACTTTGATATTGATCGTTACTTCGTGCGTAAACACTTCAACAAAAGGGTAACATCCCTTCTTTAATTTCCACAAAAAGCCAACCTGCAGACATCTTCATTATAGCACTGGACATAGCTAGATTTTACGTGTTGATGGTTGTTTACCTCTAAATACGAGTAACAATTAAACTTATATTATGATTTTATGGATACGTGATTTGATTCAATACCGATTGATAAATGACGAATTAAATAAATGAATTGAACGGTAAAAATAAATCAAATCAGAGCCGTAAAAATATGCCGACCTCGATTAAGAGCAATCTCGAGATCAAAAAGTTAAGAACAGTAAGAACAATAGTAAGGTATGAGCAAGAAAAGAGCAGCGTGTATATTATTTCTCAATGATTGTGTCCCCTTACAAATGAATGGGATTCCTCTTTATATAGTAGAGGAATCCTAAATAAGGTACAATTCTGATAACAAAAATAAATTCCCTGGTTTGTGTCAATAACCGCTTGATTCGATCCATTCCGAGATTTCAGTCGAGATCCCCGGTCGGTTGCTACTATCCCGTCATTCTGTTACCATAACTTGCTAGAGTTTTGAGCACTTCGATCTTCATGCCTTCGAGCTCGACCTTAATCCGTTATGAGCTTATTCTCGAGACAACTTCTCGAGCCTATAAAATTGGACACACTCAATTTTAACCGTAAGCAGATAGTCCCTGCGTTTCTGATAGTAGAACGATAAGAAACGATTTGAGTCTGAATTCCCTGATACCTCGATCATGACGTCGTCTTTGTGACGTAGGCGATGGATGTGACCGAAACGTCCCGTCGGCTCGGTTCCCAAAATCATTAATGTCTGTCAGTTAGCGATCAACCACTCGCGCCACCGAACCGTCACCATGAGCCTATAATTACCACGTTTTTCATTGAATCAAATTTTACTTTTGCTTTGATCAGATTTCCAAGCCTCCTAACCCTTCTCATCTCCTTTCTATCGCCGCCTGTTGAGTCACCGGAACCACCAGTCTTCTACCTTCTTTACTTACACCCACTGCTAAGACTTCAAAGACCGTTCCGCAAAAGGAGAACGCTTCCCCTTCTTCTTCCCATCCTGCCGGCGATAAAACTCCGGTGGAGTCGGCCCCCATGAGTACGTTCCCGACCCATGTACTCTAAAATCCGACTTCAAGGTCGAGAACCCCTTATCGGTACCAGGCTGATGCGAGCATGTGTCGATGTACATGTGCTCGATAAAGGAGAGCAATATTAAGGCCATGAAGTGGGACTGCAACTGGGTTCCCGAAGTCGTGGTGCAAATCCCTGCACCCGACGAGAGCATCACCACATTGTGGAGGGGTTCTTAAGTGTTTACACTTACCCCTTTACATTGGGTCCCGTCGACCCAGTGATCCTCGACTTTTGTCGAAGTTATCAGGTCACCCTCGGCCAAATCCACCCTTCTCTGTGGTGCATAGTCATCATGTTGCACTTTTTCTCTAGCAAAGCCGAGGGGCTAGAAATCACTTTGAACCATCTTATGCGGTTGTACCGGCCTCGAATCTATCGAGGACAGATCAGGCTCCAACGTCGGGCGACGAAAGCCTTATTCTCGAGCATCGACAAGGATAAGGATTGAGGCTGAATGAGCCGATTTATACGGGTGAGGACCCGTGATATAATACTGTAGGAGAAGATATCGTTCCCTGAAGAGTGGAACCCCAACCGAAAGTAACATATCGAACGTTGTCCCTATCATCTCATTTGGCCCCGACTAATATTCTCCATTTTTTTTGCAGCTGTTGCTTGGATGCCCCAGGCGGTCCCTGACCTTGAATATTGGGTTCGGAAGCTAGCCTCGACCTCCTCCCACTCTGAAAGGGCATGGAATGACCTGGAAAGGGGTAGATGGGAGGCTAAAAACCATGGTAAGAGCCTCTTTTCTCGTATTCTGAAACGTTTGTTGTGCTCTGCATATTACTAATATTTTTTCATGTAGGTATGACCAAGGATGACATCCTGAGGCCCTCGGCTGGTGAGGAAGAGACCAAGTCTCCGACTCCAAATCGGGAAACGATAACAAGAAGAAAAGTGCCTCGCAACCCGAGGACCCCAAACACAAGCCTCGAAGGGTGAGGCGAAGGTAATAGCTCTCACGGTGTAGTCCATTCAAAACCTGAGAGAGGAGGAAGAAGAAGAAGATGAAGGTACCTTGGCATTGACGACCCGACCCAGGAAAGCCATTGAGATTACCAAGCCTTCCGAACTGACATTCGCGACTGCAGCTAAGCCTCGTGCCGAGGAGGCTTCGAAGAAGAATTTGGGTGCGAACCCCGAATCTCCCAGGGTCGAGACTATTTCTCGACCGACCGCAACACCGGATGGGGCCTGCTCCAAGAAGTAGAGGATCGGTCAGAGCGCCCCGAGTGACTTGGTCAGGGCCGTGATAGCTGCTCAATTATCTTCACTGCCCGACCTTCTCTGAGGAGGCATTGAGGGAGGCTAGGGAGTTGAAGACCCCCGACATTGGTGTAGGCTCGAGTATAGGTGATCCTTTCTGGGATTTCTTTACTGGGGTCGATGATGCCATTGACATCAGTGATGCCTCAATTATTTTGGAGGAGGCTCAACATCTCCTTTCTCGGGTAAGTACTAGTTATCGCATTTCTCCTTTATTCTCCTTTTCCTGAATCTAACTCATTTTTCTTTCATGTATAGGCCTCCGCTAAGTTCCGAGCCAACCTTAGCCAGTGCGAGGCCGATCTTCAAAAGGTTTTGAATGAGAGGAATACTATGAAGTTTCTTTGTGGCCAAAAGGACGAGGCCATAAAGGATCTTCAAGCTGATTTGGCCAAGGCTCTTGAAGAGGAGGCCGAGCTGGACAAGCAGGTAGCCATTCTTTTGGTAAATTACGGACTCGACTTAACTGAGGGGGATAATACTGCTCTATCTCAGCTGCAATAGAAGGTGGAGAGGATCGAGCTTCTTCGAGAGGAGGTCGACCAAGTCAAGGTCGATTATGACTAGTTGAAGGGGAGTACGGACAACTTGGCTGTGAAAAAAGAGACTACCTTGGCCAAACTGTCATCGGTTGAGGTTTTACTTTGGGGTTTTAAAGAGAAAAGCTCGGCACAGGCTAAGAGGATCGAGGAGCTTGAAAATGGGCTAGCTGAGGCCAAGGCGGAGATTGAGAAGACAAAGATTATGGCAGATAAATCTTTAACAACCCAGCCCGCTATTGATATTGTCTGCTCTGGGCCTGGGCCCTCATGGGTTTAAAAAGTGTCACTAGGGTCTAAGTCTTGTTAACTTATATACACAGCATCCTACTTGTGTTTTGCCGATGTGGGACTCTGTCTAAAGCCTGGGGTGTTGCATACACCCCCTCTTATGGACTTAGCGTCCTCGTTGAGGTTTTCCCCACCGCATGGGATTCGCCTAGACTCAGCACTGAAGTTTGCCGAGATGGATCTGACGAGGGGCCCGAAGAAGAAGATGCTCCAGAAGGAGTCGTTCCCAGAGAGGCTTCTCCCGAGGGAGAGGTCGGCCCCGACCATAGCTAGATTTTAACTTTTTTTTCCTTTTCTTTTTGTAAGACCTTGATCGGTATTTTGTACATATTTCTCAATATATATAATAGAAAAACTTTTCTTCAAATGCCTTCGTAGATTTCAAGTTCAGATTTGTTTTCTGTCTTCATTAAAAAATGTTGAAAACTTACATTGTCATAATTTTACTAACCTCAGCTCGTAGTCAGAGTAAACCCTAAAGATTTTTGGTTGTACGAGGGTAAGTCCCCGAGCTCGGAAATACATTCGAGACTTTATCTCGGCTGGATTGCTCGAACCCATAGACGTATTATTTTAACCAAGTTCGAATGATTTTGAACTTAGAATAAAGCAGACCCTTAGGCTTTTATCAAATGATGGGTAAGTTTTGAGCTTACAGTAATATACCACTTAGGGTTTTACGGTGAATCCTCGAGCTATAATTGACTTTATTCGAGCTCAGAATAGTGGAACCCTTGGGTCCAAATTGAGTGAGAATAAGGACTCGAACTCCAATAGTATTGGCCCTTAGGCTTTTTAGATTGGGCCGATTTGGCCTCAGAATGGCTATCATTTTCCCCTCTTCGGCTTAAAAGACTTAGTGAAAATTTCTTTATGCCTTAGCATATTTTTTAATACCCATTGGGTTTTTTGAGGGTTTGATGACCGGAACCCCATTTTTCTTTTTTGGTGTCTCAACATGTTTGTCTTAAGATTGTTTGGTACCTCTTGAGGTTTTTTGAAGGCTGATATTATCGAAGACTTCTAGTTTTTTGAGGGTTGATTTTATCGAAGCCCTTTTTTAATTGCTTTGTCGAGTTTAATGACTCGACCGGTCGTTTTGAGCTCTAGCACGTCATTCAGTGGTTTGAAGTTGTGAGCAGCTCCATTTCAGGTATTATGACTTGCAGGTGTGGTCAGAATTGAGTTTCGGAAAGTTTAGAGTTGATTTGGAAAGAAAATTCTCATTTCAGAAGCCTTAAGTTGGAAGAATCAACTAAGATTGGAATTTTGAGTAAACGATCTCCGAATCAGGATTTGAAGGTTCCAACAGGTTCGTATGATGATTTCGGACTTGGGCTTATGTCCGGATCAGGTTTTGGATAACCCAGGAGCGTTTCAGCGTATATTGTGGAAGTCAGCATTTTGAAGGAATTTCCTAAAGTTTGACTTGAAGTGCATTTCAGTGATTTTGATGTCCGTTTGCGATTACGAGTCCGGGAATATCTTCGTATGGTGATTCTGGAGTTGGGAGCGCAATCAGAAGTGAATTTGGATGTCCGTAGGTCATTTGGCTAAAGATAGAAATTTGAAGGTTTTTGAGAAATTCGACCGGAAGTGAAAGTTTTGATATCGAGGTCGGAATGCGATTACGGAAGTTGGATCAGGTCCGTAATGTTGAATACGACTTGTGCGCAAAATTTGGGGTCAATCGGACGTTATTTTATAGGTTTCGGCATCGGATGTGGAAGTTTGAAAGTTCTAAGTTTATGAAGCTTGAATCGGGTTGCGATTCGTGATTTCGATATTGTTTGATGTGATTTCAAGGCTCGACTAACTCCGAATGAGGTATTGGGACTGGTTGGTAGTTTTGGTTGAGGTCCCGGGGGCCTCGGGCGTGTTTTGGATGCTGAACAGGTCGCTTTTCTCCTTGTGAGGATTGCTGGTTTTCTGGTGTGAGTGCATCAGATTTTTACTCTATGCGATCGCGTGTGTGGGTATGCGATCACATAGAAGGATTTGGGAGGCTGCTGGGATTTGGCCTATGTGATCGCATGGCAGTGTATGCGATTCCATAGAGGAAGATTTGGAGGCCCTGGGAATTTGCTTATGCGATCGCAGGGAGTTGTTTGCGATTGCATAAAGGTAATTTGTGAAGGCTGTTGGGTTGGCCTATGCGATCGCACAGAGGAAATTTTGGGGGCTCTTGAGATTGGTTATGCGATCGCGTGAAGGGGAGTGCGATCACATAGAAGGGGTCGTCTGGGCAGAATGTTTTATAATCGGGATTTTGGCCATTTCCTTCATTTGTTTCATTAATGTAGGCGATTTTGAGGAGCTTCAAGAGGGGTTTCCACCAAGCATCACTAGGTAAGTAATTTCTTCATGTTTTTAAGATTAATACAAGGATTATACATGAATTAGACATGGAAATTAGTAGGAAAATTAGGATTTTGGAGGAAAGACCTAAAAATTTGTATTTTGGATTTCTACCACGAATTGAGCATGAATATTTGAGTAAATTGTATATTCGAGTTAGTAAAACTATAGGTAGAATATATCTTCGAGAAATTTCAGATTCCGGGCACATGGGCCCGAGTGTATTTTTGTCATTTCACTAAGCGGGGTTGGGAAGTTATATAATTTGGAATTTTTGCAAATATTATAGTATATTTTCATTGGTTTGCCGTTATTTGGATAGTTTTGGGGCGTTGTGTGTCCGTTGGAGTCTCCGGAAGGGCTTGGAAGCCGGTTATGGAATTTCGGAGCGACGTAAGTCTCCTTTCTAACTTTGTGAGGGGGAATTGTCCCCCTAGGTGAATTAATTAAGTATGTGCTATTATCCTCGGGGGCTACGTACGTACGAGGGGACGGGAGTCCGTGCGTAGCTACTATTATGCCTTGTCCGGGTAGTCTAGGACTCACTAGCATGCTTTATGTGTTGTACATGTGATCCTGCCTATAATATTAAACTGCTAATATAATCGAAATCGTAATCGAATATCTGAAGAAGACTAGAGTTCATTTTCTTAATCATCTAGAAAGAGAATTGATTCCTGTGTGGATAATTGTATACCTGGTAGGGTTATATTTTGGAATATCATTAAACTTGGCAAATGAGTTTCAAAAAAAAGATTTAAAAGCTATATTTCATATTCCTTTAAGAAGAATTTTACCAGTTTCCTGAGAAAAACCGCTTTCTTGATAAAAATACGGATTTATTATGTGGATATGTGTACATATGAGCACCTGAGTCGCAGGTATGATTCGCGAGCAGGATAGCCTTATTATTTGTATGTATAACCGTGTCGCATGATCGATTCGCGAGAGGGGTAGATAGATGCATCTATGGTTAGAGCCGTTCGACCCTCGGCAGTGCACAATTTATTATTGTTGGTCCGCGCCGTTCGACCCTCGGCATTGCTTGCGCATGATATTTACTGCGTAGTTGCTATGATTTTTGCCTGATTACTGGCCTGAAATTTTAAGTTGTCAATTGAAATGACAGATATTTAAAGTTATTAAAAGTTTTGGAAGAAGTTGTTCCTTCCCGTTGATTAATTGTTATTTGATTAAATCACCCATGTTGATTAATTGTTGTTAATATGAAGAAGATATAAAGTGTTAAATGTGAGCGTAGTTGATAATATTTATTCCTGATTTTAATAAACTGCCTATGATAATCATGCTTAGTGTCACACTTGAATATTCTAAATTGACCTTTAGCAAGTGTCTAATTGACCTCTCGTCACTACCTCTCTGAGGTTAGGCGGGCGATTTACTGAGTACACATTATTTTTGTACTCATGCTACGCTTGCTGTGCATTTTATTGCACAGGTACTTTCATAGCGATGTGGAGGATTGGAGACTTAGGCGAGCTGCTTCATCCGGAGGCGATCCGCAGCTGACAGAGTCTCCCTCATAATGTATCACATTATTTTAAATTTCCTGGTCCACTTGTATTTCAGACAAGCCTTGTAGAAATTGTAAAATTCTTAAAAATTAGTCATGTACTTGTGAAACCGAGTTCTGGGATGTGTTGGGATATATTTGTTTAAATAGGACTATATAAACCATTGTATTTACTTAACTGATTTTATTTAGTTAATATGTAATAAAGTGAAAGGAAATGTTTTTTTCCATAAATGTTAAAATCGAAAATTATATAAAATTAATTAATGATTGGCTTGCCTGAAAATGATGTCTGGCGCCATCACGAACTTATGAATTTTGGGTCATCACACCATGTTACCAGAACTCTAGGTTCCCTTAGGTCTCACGAGTCATGAGCAAGTCTAGTAGAGTCTTGCGGATCGGTACGGAGACGTCTGTACTTATCTTCGAGAGGCTACAGGGCTGTTAGGAGTACTTCCCTTCTTGATTCCTCATCGTGCGATTTGATTCCTTTAAGGTTTATGACTAAGTTTATTCCTACTCAATCTTACGCGTCGCGAAGCGCTTGCTATGAATCGGGAATTTGAGGAATTGAAATAGTGTTATGGATGTAATTTGAGACGTTTCCATGTGTAATTGGTTGGGGTTGTTGTTATGGCCTTGCATAAGAATAATATGTTGTTTCAGATCAGTAGCTGTGTTTCTGAGAGCCTTAAGGCTATGCTCAGGTAGTGATGATGCTTGCGATTGGTTATCGCGCGATGTCGATATGATGATAGAATGCTTGCCCGTATGATGGGGGTGATGAATGGTTTGAAGGGCGGTCTTCTCAGAGTGTGATTTCGAGATTTTGGTATTTTAGTTCCGGAAGAGGAAAGGCATTTGGGTTATGAATGGTCCGGTTGGGGTTGATAAAGTAGTAAGACGTGGTGTCTTCAAGTGAGGTGGGATATGCACCTGTTACGTGAAGTCGCCGTCATTGATCGAATGGAATGTGTTAAGTTTGTCGGTGCTATGGTTTCTTCGGTTGCGTGGGGTCAGAGTATTGAGAAGAAGTATTGAAGAATGCGGTTGGCAGAGACCGTGAGGTGCCGTTGTTCAGTACCGGGTAAGTGTTGATAATGAAGGCAGCTAGAGAAAGATGATCTTTAGAGAGCCTGAAGTCGTGGTGATCTGCTGGTTTAAGAGCTACAGAGAATGATCCTGAGGTGAGGCTAGGCGGTGGTTCCATTTCTAGGAGGCCAGGTGTAAGGAGCGGAAGTCGAGCAGTCGCAAAGTGGGTGAGCGACAGCATAGCTTGGAATTTGAAGATATTGTCGCGCATTTAATGGATGTCCATAAGGAGCGGACGGATTAGTAAAGTTTGTAAATGAAGCAGGCGTAATATGGAGTATTGAAGTCGCAGAGAGTGGGCATTTCAGCGTCGTTGGAAGGTGTCCGCAGGTGATTTCCGCATGCGGGTTATCTCCTGTGAATAGGTTAGCGGTGGCATGGTTGGCAGGTCTCTGTGAGGGGTTCTAGTGGCTATTCGGTAGGAGGCAGAATGTGTGAATGATGCTAGAGAATTTGAGTAATTAGGGAGTGCTAGCAAGAGAATTTGGAAGAATTGGACGGATTGGTTGAGCAAGATCGTGATATCGAAGGAGAAAGGATCTCGACAGGGTCTAGAGTGGTGCAAGGAGTAGCTTCGGGCTAAGTGGGGGAGTCCCACCATCCGCAGTTGGGTTATAGGATTGTGTTATCATATGATTGCGGATTGTCGGCGTGTTGGCAAGTTATTACAGCTAAAGGAAAGGAGTAAAATGATGATTGTGCGTGGGATTTGATGAATGTGTGCAAAAATTAGCCCTGTCGGGCCAGGGTTAGGCTTTGGAAGATTTAGAATTTTTTCTTAAGGCATATGTGAGTTGTCAGGGTAGTGACTCAGTCACGTGCTTCAACGAAAAGGGTGTTCATGTGCTAGAAGAGCCTTGGAGATGATTGTATTCGGGACTAGTCAAAGTGGGTGACTCTCAATAGCGGTCCTAGTGAGTTCAAAAGTTAAGAACGTGGCGTTTAAGGGTTTCAGGCAGCAGTATGATCGAGAATCGAGCTTTTGCAGAGTAATTTCTGAGGAAAAAAAAGATTGTTGGAATGTTCTATGATATGTTTCAACATGCAGGATAGTATTGGAGGAGTGAGAGAAATAAATTCCGGATTGTAGAAAGGTTTCCAGGAGGGTATGAGACGGGTTGCGGGATTTAGGCAGCATAGTCTCGTGAATCAAGGTCACTCGGGATGAGTGAGGGTTGAGTTTGATGTGGGTTGAAGTAAGTTGCTATTATTCCTGAGGCAATTGAAGATGATTAAAAGAAAATAGATTGAGTAGCCATGGTTGAAATGGAACATTTACGGCAGTGATCAGTTCCTTCGGTGTGATTAAGTTATGCATGTGGTTTGTGCCGGTGTGTGCGGGGATTGTCGGCCGTCGTAATGGATTCCATGTGGGAGCATTTGAGTGCTATGGCCTACCAGGTGTAGGCGGATCCCGGAAGGGTTATGGTGGTATAGACTACTACTTAAGGATTTGCATGTTGGGTGATTGTGGGAATTCACTCGTGTGTTGAGATGGTACTCTTGAATTGAGTTAAGTAAAAGGTTTCTATATGATGAAGTGTTCACCCTATTGGTGGTTCAGAAGTTATGATGGAATTCTTGCGCTACCTCAGATTGGCATGTTAGGTGCGGAAAGCGGTATGTAAGTGGGAGTAAGAATCGAGATTGCGGTTCGGTGTTAATAAGGATGTCATGAGCTCGGAAGAGCAAGAAAAAGTGATTTGAAAGTTCAGAGTAAGCTGGTGTTATCTTCAGTGTCACCTGAGATTGATATTCGGTGGAAGAGGCTTTGTACCCTGGTTATGGCTTCTTGATTTGTCTTACAGCGTAGTATGGCCAGTGGTGGATGTGCAGACTTGATACCTTGTGTGGAAGGTCGTGGAAGCATGACCACTAACAGATTGTATAAGTGTGACATGTAGTCACTTGATGGATTGAAGATTTGGACTGAGTATAAAGGAGTGCACTATTGTTTATTCGAGAAATTATGCCTGGAAGGCGTTCAGTTCATTTGGTTGTGGATTGTGGGGTGTTTGTCCCGGCTATGATGGTTGTTCTCGCGTATTATGAGAGAAAGTGGGTTAATATGGACCCAGGTAAAAGCTATTAGCTTAGTTTGGTGCGAGCAAGGTAGACTCGATGTTTGTGGATGGATTTAAATATGATTATGGGCTCCGTATGAGCCAGGCATGTTCATTTCAGTAGAGCGCTTTTTCATGGAAAGGTATTAGAACAACATATGTTGTTCCGTCTTCATCAAATTCATGTGATATTATGATTGTGCCGTGTGAGTTGTGAAACGGCTTGATAATTTCCTATGTGTTGAGGTCCCGCGTAGTGGGGATGTTATGTGAGCAGGATAGCTCTTGAGATCCAGAGTGTATATATATATATCGCACCTCAGTTGTGCTTGAGTTTTGTACCATGCGGCTTTATCCGTCTCCCCAGGATGGTATTATGCACTCNATCTTCTTATGTAAACTTTATGTGTGGATCGGGTGGCACGTCGCCACGGGTATGTTATTCGGATCGGGTTGCACGCCGTAACAGTGTGATGATGAGTAAGGTTCCTATATTTATTCTTTCTTATGTTCTACTTCCTATTTTCTAAGAGAAGTTCATATTAGTTGCGGGAGTTGAATAGTCCCTTCCTAAGTCATTTCTTATTATCATGTTCGAATTATGGCCTATTGGCGCGATGTGGTATCATGTGAGGCTGTTGGTCATGTTTGGAGTGATTTGTCATTTGAGCAGTTCATACTGGGTGAGACGAGATTTTCGGATCAGGGATCAGTGCCATAAGGTTATGTGAAATGTATATTAAAGAACAAATACCATTATTCAGGTTCATAATTAGGTCATGATTCTAGTCAAGATGAGATATTCAATGATTTGTTAACTCTGCAGTTGGGTATAATTTTTACACATCTCCTCCGTTGTTGGTGGTATCGTTAGCATTATAGCAGGATGTATGTATATATATCATGAGGTGCACTAGGAGCATCAGATTCGTGGAATTTTGGCTATTAAGGTTCAGGGAACGTCATTGTGGTTAGATGATGAATCTTGCGGTGCATGGTGCTAATTCAGCAAAGGTATGCAATCATGTTCTGGAATGTCGTGTGGTAGTTGATACGGTGTTTATATATTGGAACTAGGCATGGCAGAGAAAATTTCAGGTATTGGAACTAGGTTCCGAGCTTATTATATGGATAAAAGAAGAAATCTTCAGATTTGATCAAGCTAATGTACTCAAGTGGGTTGTGGTAGCATAGGCCGGTTCTCGAGGTGTTAAATAGTGATTTCAGATAACTCCAGAGCAGTTCTTAGCACGTTCGAGGACGAACGTCTGTTTAAGTGGGGGAGAATGTAACGACCCGACCGGTCGTTTTGAGCTCTAGCGCGTTGTTCAGCGGTTTGAAGTCGTGAGCAGCTCCATTTCAGGTATTATGACTTGCAGGTGTGGTCTGAATTGAATTTCGGAAAGTTTAGAGTTGATTTGGAAAGAAAATTCTCATTTCAGAAGCCTTAAGTTGGAAGAATCAACTAAGATTGGAATTTTGAGTAAACGACATCCGAATCAGGATTTGAAGGTTCTAGCAGGTTCGTATGATGATTTCGGACTTAGGCGTATGTCCGGATCGGGTTTTGGATAACCCGGGAGCGTTTCAGCGTATATTGTGGAAGTCAGCATTTTGAAGGAATTTCCTAAAGTTTGGCTTGAAGCGCATTTCTGTGATGTTGATGTCCGTTTGGGATTCCGAGTCTGGGAATAGATTTTTATGGAGATTCTGGAGTTGGGAGCACGATCGGAAGTGAATTTGGATGTTCGTAGGTCATTTTGAAGTCATTTGGCTAAAGATAGAAATTTGAAGGTTTTTGAGAAATCCGACCGGAAGTGGAAGTTTTGATATCGAGGTCAGAATGCGATTCCGGAAGTTGGAGAAAGTCCGTAATGTCGAATATGACTTGTGTGCAAAATTTAGGGTCAATCGGACATGATTTGATAGGTTTCGGCATCGGATGTGGAAGTTTGAAAGTTCTAAGTTCCTTAAGCTTGAATCGGGTTGCGATTCGTGATTTCAATGTTGTTTGATGTCATTTCAAGGCTCGACTAAGTTCAAATGAGGTATTGTGACTGGTTCGTAGTTTTAGTTGAGGTCCCGGGGGCCTCAGACATTTTTCGGATGCTCAACGGGTCGCTTCTTGCCTTGTGAGGGTTGCTGGTTATCTGGTGAGTCCAGCAGATTTTTACTCTATGCGATTGCATAGAAGGATTTGGGAGGCTGCTGGGATTTGGCCTATGCGATCGCGTGGCAGTGTATGCGAATGCATAGAGGAAGATTTGGAGGCCCTGGGAATTTGCTTATGCGATTGCGGGGAGTTGTTTGTGATCGCATAAAGGTAATTTGTGAAGGCTGCTGGGTTGGCCTACGCGATCGCAGGGTCTTGTATGCGATCACACAGAGGAAATTTTGGGGGCTCTTGAGATTGGCTTATGCGATCGCGTGAAGGGGAGTGCGATCGCATAGAAGGGGTCGTCTGGGCAGTATCTTTTATAATCAGGATTTTGGCCATTTCCTTCATTTGTTGCATTAATGTGGGCGATTTTGAGGAGCTTCAAGAGGGGTTTTCCACCAAGCATCATTAGGTAAGTAATTTCTTCCTGTTTTTAAGATTAATACAAGGATTATACATGGAAATTAGTAGGAAAATTGAGATTTTGGAGGAAAGACCTAAAAATTTGTATTTTGGATTTCTACCACGAATTGAGCATGAATATTTGGGTAATTGTATATTCGAGTTAGTAAAACTATGGGTAGAATATATCTTCGAGAAATTTCGTATTCCGGGCACGTGAGCCCGAAGGCATTTTGGTCATTTCACTAAGCGGAGTTGGGAAGTTATATAATTTGGAATTGTTGCAAATATTAGAGTATATTTTAATTGGTTTACCGTTATTTGGATAGTTTTGGGGCGTTGTGCGTCTGTTGGAGTCGTCGGAAGGGCTTGGAAGCCGATTATGGAATTTCGGAGTGAGGTAAGTCTCCTTTCTAACTTTGTGAGGGGGAATTGTTCCCCTAGGTGAATTAATTAAGTATGTGTTATTATCTTCGGGGGCTACGTACGTACGAGGTGACGGGAGTCCGTGCGTAGCTACTATTATGCCTTGTCCGGGTAGTCTAGGACCCACTAGCATGCCTTACGTGTTGTACCTGTGATCCTGTCTGTAATATTAAACTGCTAATATAATCGAAATCATAATTGAATATCTAAAGAATACTAGAGTTCATTTTTTTAATCATCTAGAAAGAGAATTGATTCCTATGTGGATAATTGTATACCTGGTAGGGTTATATTATGGAATATCATTAAACTTGGCAAATGAGTTTCAAAACCAAGATTTAAAAGCTATATTTCATGTTCCTTTAAGAAGAATTTTACCACTTCCCTGAGAAAAACCGCTTTCTTGATAAAAATGCGGATTTATTATGTGGATATGTGTACATATGAGCACCTGAGTCGCAGGTATGATTCGCGAGCAGGCTAGCCTTATTATTTGAATGTAAAACCGCGTCGCATGATCGATTCGCGAGCGGGGCAGATAGATACATCTATGGTTCGAGCCATTCGAACCTCGACAGTGCACAGTTTATTATTGTTGGTCCGTGTCGTTCGACCCTCGACATTTGCTTGCGCATGATATTTACTGCGTAGTTGCTATGATTTTTGCCTGATTACTGGCCTGAAATTTTAAGTTGTCAACTGAAATGACAGAGATTTAAAGTTATTAAAATTTTTGGAAGAAGTTGTTCCTTCCCGTTGATTAATTGTTATTTGATTAAATCACCCATGTTGATTAATTGTTATTAATATGACGAAGATATAAAGTGTTAAATGTGAACGGAGTTGATAATGTTTATTCCTGATTTTAATAAATTGTCTATGATAATCATGCTTAGTGTCACACTTGAATATTCTAAATTGATCTTTAGCAAGTGTCTAATTGACCTCTTGTCACTACCTCTCTGAGGTTAGGTGGGCGACTTACTGAGTACACGTTGTTTTTGTACTCATGCTACACTTGCTGTGCATTTTATTGCACAGGTACTTTCATAGCGATGTGGAGGATTGGAGACTTAGGCGAGCTGCTTCATCCGGAGGCGATCCGCAGCTGACAGAATCTCCCTCATACTGTATCACATAGAAATTGTAAAATTCTTAGAAATTTCTCATGTACTTGTGACACCGGGTTCTGGGATGTGTTGGGATAAATTTGTAAAAATAGGACTATTTAAACCATTATATTTACTTAACAGATTTTATTTAGTTAATATGTAATAAAGTGAAAGGAAATGTTTTTTTTTTCATAAATGTTAAAACCGGAAATTATTTCAATTAATTAATGATTGGCTTTCCTGACAATGATGTCTGGCGCCATCACGACCTTATGGATTTTAGGTCGTGAAATCGAGGGTAGCCTTTTAACCAGTTTTTAAAGTATTTGAAGGCCCTTTGTTTATTGCGGAATTCGGACGTCTCCGAGCTACGTAATTTTGGATGTAGCCTTTAACATGGTCGTAGCTTTTGGGTATGTCCCTTGGACTTATTGTATTAGTAAGAATGAGCTTCACACGTGTAATACTGATGATGACTCAGCAATCTATGTGGAGCAATGACAACTGGACTAGACTTTATGAAGAGGTACGAGATAAAGAGGAACGGAACAGCATACCCACGGGGTAATCAGATATGGGAATCTCAACCTAATTGAGAAGGCGAAGAGACACGGTCAGAATGAATCAAGACAGAATAAAGGGCATATTCGAGGATCTTCAATTAATGAGCCAAAACGTTACATAATCTTCACGCAACAGTTACGATTAATCATTGTAATGTTACATTAATGCCATTATTAACCATTAATCTTCAATCACTGAAAATAATAGATGTTATATTAAGAAATTCCCTATAAAAGGGAGTAAAATATAACTTGTAAGGACACGTTCGAACCACTATTGAAATATACTTACTTTTTACGCATCTTTTTTCTTTCTATTTACGAATTTACTTACAATTATTAGCATATTCTTTGGTTATCAGAAACCCGTGTTCTTCTTAAAATAGCTTTGGCAGAGAATCTAATTATTTGGTTAAACAAATTGGTTCCGTTACCGGGAATCTGATAGTCTCTATTTTTTCTTAAACAACATTCTGTAAATTATGTCGAACGCCAACGACAACAATCAACAAAGGATTGGAACTCCAGTTCCATCACCTTCAGGTTCCCCACAATTCTTAAGGGAACATTCCCTAGAGAGATCTACGACTCAAAATAATAATCACAATAGACATGAACAAACAGGAGAACAAGATCCTGTAAAACAAATAGTTGGTGAATGTGTGACTCAAGCCTTACAAGCTTTCATGAGGGGACTGCCAGCTGCATCACCTACACCTCCTCCTAACAACACTGCAACTGTGGAAAATACACAATCCGGACTAGCAAACTCAGGAAGTAGAGGCACTCCAAATGAGTCCCTCAAAGCAAGACCAGGTATGTCTAGTAATCCAGAATTATAGTCTTTATTACTAACCTTGCAGAAACAGGTGAAGGAAAAAAATGACCGAATCGAGCAAATTCCTGGTGTACCACCTGTTATCAAAGGCATTGACGTTGATAGATATTCTCAACAACCTTGGAAGCCAAATGCAGCACCCTTGCCTATTCCCAAAAAATTCAAAATGCCTGATATTCCCAAGTACGACGGGACAACTGATCCACATGATCATGTAACTGCTTTTACTACAGGAGTAAAAGGCAAAGATCTGACTAAAAAAGAAATTGAATCAGTACTAGTCAAGAAGTTCGGAGAGACACTCACCAAAGGAGCACTAACATGGTATTCTCTTCTACCCGAAAATTCTATTGACTCTTTTGCTGAGCTTGCAGATTCTTTTATAAAAGCACATTCCGGTGCACAAAAAGTCAAAAAAATAATGTAATACATATTCAAGATAAAACAAGGAGACACAGAGTTGCTCCGAGAATTTGTACACAGGTTTCAATGAGAAAGAATGCTGCTACCAAGGGTACCTGACAATTGGGCAGCAATGGCGTTTGCAAGCAACTTAAATGACAGAAGCTCAGAAGCCACGAGAAGACTCAAGGAAAGCTTGAGAGAATTCCTAGCCACTACATGGAACGATGTCTATAACAGGTACAACACCAAGATACGAATAGAGGAAGACACCACCAAGCTACGAATAGAAGAAGACACCATTGCTCAATCAAAAGCTGAAGATCGAGTCAGTTCTAGATGCTCCGAACCAGAAAGGAGAACAAGTAAGAACATGTATGATCCATATATGGGACCGTCAGGACGAGAAACTCGTTCTAGGTTTGAAAACACACGATCGGAATATAGACCGTCAAATAGAGATACAAACTCATCCTCCTTAAGATCTAGAAAAGATCGGGAGGAATGGAACAGAGGTAATGCAAGAGTCGGAGACTACAACTTCAATGTAAGTACTTCTGAATTAATTACCGTACTGAGAAACATGGGCGATAAAGTTCGATGACCCAAAGAAATGAGATCGAATCCAAACAGAAGGAATCCAGGCTTCTGGTGCGAATTCCATAACGATCATGGACACAGAACATCAGATTACAGATTATTGCAAGGTGAGGTAGAACAATTATTAAAACAGGGCTATCTAACAGAACTGTTTAGTGAAAGGGGCAAACAAGCATATATGAAGAACATGCAAGAGCCGCCGAAACCACCATCTCCAAAGAGAACAGTGAATGTGATACACGGAGGAGGGGAGGTGAACGGAGTAGTCTGCAAAAGAACAACAAAATTCACAATTACACACGAGAAGCAGATTCGTGAAGACATGGAAGCAGAAAATATAATGTTCAACAATGCAGATGGCAATGGATTTCTGCTTCCTGATAACGACGCTCTGGTAATATCTCTACTCAGACATGACACTAATGTAAAAAGAGTGTTGATTGATCCAGGTAGCTCAGTCAACATCATTTTGTTGAGAGTTATGGAAGAAATGCTAATGGAGGATCGAGTAATCCCAAAAGCACGACCCTTATCTGGGTTTGACAACTCTACGGTTATAACCAAAGAAGAAATTGAGCTTAGTACCTATGCAGAAGGAGTAATCAAAAATACGACGTTTCAAGTCATTGACACTTATATGGCTTACAACGTAATCTTGGGGAGACCATGGATCCATGACATGGAAGAAATACCATATAATTTACACCAGGTAATAAAATTCCCTTCCAAATGGGGAATTCAACAGATTCGAGGCGATCAGCAGACCTCAAGGAATATAAATTCAGTAGTACACTCAAACAAAAAAGAGGTAGCGGAAGAGTCAAAAGACGAGGAAATCGCCCAATTAGGTACGGAAGAAGAAATTGGAACCCAAATAGGTACGGAAGAAGGAAGCCACGAGAAGGTGAACCAAATCACCACAGAGGCAACATCAACACATACAGACATGGATTCCAGACCCGATGTCATGCAGGAGCTAAAAGAAGACGAGCATATTAAAACAACTATTGAGGAGCTTGAAGCTATCCCACTGTTCGAGCAGAAGCCTGAGCAAAACGTTCATATAGGCACGAGGCTAAGCCCCGCAAGAAGAGGTAAGTTAATTGAATATTTAAAAGCTAACTCAGATTTTTTTGCTTGGTCCCATTCAGATATGACAGGTATACCTCCGGAAGTGATGACTCATAAACTAAATGAAGATCCATCCTTCGTGCCTGTCAAGCAAAAGAAAAGAAAGCAAGGACCATTCAAGAACCAAGTGATCGATGAAGAGGTACAAAAACTCTTGAAAATTGGTTCAATACGCGAGGTAAAATATCCTAATTGGTTAGCTAATACTGTAGTGGTACCCAAAAAGAATGGTAAATGGAGAGTATGCGTAGATTACACAGATTTGAATAAAGCATGCCCCAAAGACTCCTTTCCATTACCACACATAGATCAAATGATTGATGCCACTGCAGGTCATGAATTGTTGAGCTTTCTAGATGCATATTCTGATTATAATCAGATAAAAATGGATCCATAAGACGAGGAAAAAACTTCCTTTATTAAAAACAGGGGGACATATTGTTACAAAGTCATGCCTTTTGGCCTGAAAAATGCCGGAGCCACGTATCAAAGGCTAGTGACCAAGATGTTCCAAGAACATCTGGGGAAAACAATGGAAGTATACATTGATGATATGCTGGTAAAATAAACTCAAGCGGAAGATCATTTCCATCATCTTTCAATCACCTTCGAAATCCTGCGCAGGTATAACATGAAACTAAATCCAGAAAAATGCGCCTTTGGCGTTGAATCAGGTAAGTTTTTGGGTTTCCTTGTATCAAATAGGGGTATAGAAGTAAACCCCGCTCAGATTAAAGCTATTGATGAAATACCTGATATACTTACTAGCAAAAAAGAAGTTCAAAAACTAACAGGAAGAATTGCAGCCTTAGGAAGATTTATCTCCAGGTCTTTCGAGAAGAGTTTTAAATTATTTTCAATACTAAAAAGCAGAATCAGTTCGAATGGACTGAAAAATGCCAACAGGCTCTCAAAGATCTGAAGGCCTATCTATCAAAACCCTCACTGCTGTCTAAACCAAAAGAGGGGGAGAGGCTGTATGTCTATCTTGCCGTAGCAGAAATTGCCGTAAGTGCAGTACTGGTAAGAGAAGACAGAGGTAAACAATCTCCGATTTATTATGTAAGCAAGTTTTTGTTAGATACTGAAACTAGATATCCTCATCTAGAAAAATTAGCCTTAGCTCTAATCATGGCAGCTATAAAGTTGAGACCATACTTTCAATGTCACCCAATCACTGTTGTGACCTCGTATCCACTAAGAAATATTTTTCATAAACAAGAGTTATCAGGGAGATTAGCTAAATGGGTAATAGAATTAAGCAAACATGACATAACATATTAGCCTATGACTGCAATAAAGTCTCAGATTTTAGCTGATTTCGTCGCTGATTTTAATACTGGCATAATCCTTAAAGTGGAAAAAGATTTAGAACCCTTCAACGGGGCTAATCCAAGAATTTGGACCCTATTTACTGATGACTCTTCTAACATAAAAGGAGCCGGCTTGGGAATTGTTTTAATATCACCTGCGGGTGAAAAGATACGACAAGCCTTTAAATTTATCCCATAACTAACAATGAAGCAGAGTAAGAAGCTGTCATTGCAGGGCTTGAACTGTCACGAGAACTCTCAATTGAGAAAATCATGATCAAAAGTGACTCTCAACTAGTGGTAAACCAGATGCAGGGGACTTATACCGCAAGAGAGGCTCGGATGCAACAATATCTGGAAAAGGCACGAGACCTAACAAGGAAATTCCAGTCATGGAAATTTACGCAAATACCAGAGAGGAAAATGCAGAAGCGGATGCATTAGCTAACCTCGCAGCAGTTGCCGACGTAACAAATAAAGACAATGCTATTGTCATACACCTATTTCATTCAGCAATCGACCAGGACAAAAATGAGGTAACATTTAACAATTTAACCTGGGATTGGAGAAACGAAATTGTAAACCTTTTGCAGAACGACACCCTGCCTGAAGATAGAAAAGCAGCTCAAGCACTTCGCCGGAAAGCTGCGCGGTACTGCCTAGTTCGTGAAACTTAAAACCGTAAAATGTTTGGAGGTCCCCTAGTAAAGTGCCTTGGAACCAATCAAACGGAGTAAGTGATGAAGGAAGTACACGAAGGACACTGCGGAAACCATGCATGAGCAAGATCCTTAGTCAAAACCCTAATCAGAGCAGGGTACTATTGGCCTAAAATGGAGGAAGATGCTGAGAGCGTCGTAGCTAAATGCGACAAATGTCAGCGATATGCCAATAATATGCACCGGCCAGCAGAATTACTCCACCCAGTGGTGTCACCATGGCCATTCATGAAATGGGGTATGGATATAGTGAGACCCCTTCCCCAGCTAAAGGAAAGGTACGGTTCTTACTTGTATTAACTGATTATTTCACAAAATGGGTGGAGGCAGACGCTTTTAAATAGGTGCGAGAGAAAGAAGTGAAAAGCTTCATATGGCGACACATAATATGCCACTTTGGAATACCAAAGGATATCGTATATGAAAATCGCCCACAATTCATAGGCTCACAAATCACAGAATTCTTCGAAAGCTGGCAAATCAAGTGAATCACTTCATCACCATATCACCCCGTGGATAATGGGCAAGCCGAGCAAACAAACAAAGTCATTGTCAAAAACATAAAGAAACGGTTGGAAAAATCCAAGGGAAACTGGCCTCACGAGCTACCGGCAGTATTATGGGCTTACAGAACTACTACAAAAGTAGCCATGGGAGAAACTCCATTCGCGCTTGTCTATGGTTCAGAAGCATTAATACCAATGGAAATCAACGAACCAAGAACGAGATTCAAAACGGCAACAGAAGAAACAAACAACGACGTGTTAAGGACAAATCCGGATTTGCTCGAGAAAAGAAGAGAAGCTGCATTAATACGTATGGCAGCCCAAAAACAAATTATAGAGCGATATTACAACAGAAAAGCTCACCTCAGTTATTTCAAAATTGGGTACTTCGTTCTTAAAAAAGTCTTCTAATCAACAAAGAAAGCTGGTGCAGGAAAGCTAAATCCAAATTGGGAAGGGCCCTACAAAGTCTGTGGCATTGCTAGAAATGGCGCTGACGATCTGGAAACTATGACGGCAGAATCTTACCAAATAGTTGGAATGATGTTCATTTGAAGAATTATTACTTCTGAAGTAAAGGGAATACCCCCTGTCAGGTATCATTACGTTCGATTTTACTTTTGTACAGTTAAAGTTATACTAACCATTTTAGATGATAGGCAAAACTCTAACCCATCACCAGATGATGATATTAGACATGCATAGACACGAGGAAGTAACTGAATTCCCGGTATAGGGTTACAACTTTCTGATGGACATTTTTAAAGGGTTAAGCAGTCATCATCTAAACTATAAACCTTTCGAGTCCCGTGTGTTTTTCCTTTTCAGGAAAAGGACCACAAGGAAGGAATAGTCAAGTGCTCGAGATTTCATGTTTCAAAGCTCAAACACTTGGGGGACTATACATTATGGAAGGGAAAGAAGAAGCAAAGAAGACTATGAAAAGGTCAAAGCTCAAGCCTGAAGATCCATCTTCCCAACAAGTCAAGTACTATGAGCAAAATCAAAGAGCCAAAGACAAAAAACACAAAGCTTGATTCAAAAACCTTCAAAAAAATATATTCGTAAATGTAAACGAATGTTTAGGTTAAGGGCAGAATATTAGATACGGATAAAAATGCACATCCTTGTACTTAGTAAAAAATTGTTGTAAATGAAAACAGTTACGGATGAAGCAGCATGCTTGTACTTATTCAAAAACTGTTGTAAATAAAACAGTTACGGATGGGAAAAGCATTATCCTTGTATTTATTAAAAACTGTTGTAAACAAAAACAGTTACGGGTAAAAATTCATACCCGTATATTTATTCAAAAAACTGTTATAAATGAAAACAGTTATACCCTTGTATTAATTCAAAAAATCTGTTACTAAAAGAAAAACAGTTACGAGTACAAGTTTATACCAAATCTGTTGTAAGAAAAACAATTGCAAAGGAGTTATGGACGATACAAAAACACATGTAAAATGTTGCGAAAGTTCGAAACAATACAAAGACTTTCTTAAAAACACTGTCAAAGAAAAACATGTGAAATTTCTATCTCTCTTTTGTATATTTACACCATTATGAAGTTGAGACGTCTTCTTCATTAAGTGTCGATGAAAAAGGTCCCTCTTTTATAAATCGTGCCTATTACGAAAAAGTACGAAGAATCTAAGCATTTTTTTAAAATGCAAAGTCAAAAACTCATAGGTAAACCAAAAACCTCAAAAAGAAAGCATGCAAAGATTTAAGAGTGAAAAAAAAAACTCAAAGGAATCTAAAGTCATGCCGATATTACTATTAATATATAGTGGCAAAAAACTAAGTATTAACTTAGTCTAAGCCTAATTTGTTTATACAAAAGTTGCCCCTGAGTTGTCAGTTGGGGACTTACAAAGGACCGAACTTTACCCCCAATGGGACCGGGGGTAACCACCAATTGTTGCAAATAAAAAAAAAGAACCAAGTTCCTTAAACTTTTTCACTAGAAGGGGGGTTGTCTTCACTGGCAGGAGGAGCGGCTTGAGATGGCGAGACACGAGCAACAGGGACCTCAGCCTCAGGTGAAGAGAAATTCTGACTTTGCTGAGACTTCTCAATCGTCTATCTGGTTTTAGCAATTTCGACTTCTAAGTGAAAACCCTCTGGGCCCATTTCCACCAATGTGTCAAGACGGGCATTCAAATAAGCCCGCTAACATCGACGACTGCTTTGTCTTCAAGAGCCTCGTAGTCTTTCTCCCATTGTTCAGCTTCAGCTCTTAGCTCATCTCTTTCAGCCACTACAGCATCATGAGAGGCCTGTAAAGGAGTGATGGATCTTTCCAGAAACGGGACCTTCTCTGAAGAGTTACAGAGGTCTTCTTGGGTTTGGGTGAGAAATTGAACAAGTTCGCCAGAGTACACCTCCTTCTGGTCCAACAAAGCCTTCAGGCTCCTAATCTCCTCTGTGGCACGGGAAATCTTCTACACAAATGAAGACTCTAAGACACTTTTGTCCTTACCTGCCTGGTTTGAAGACGCCTTCTCAACTGCCAGTTCTGCTTCCATAACCCTAACTTGCCGCTCCAAGGTACACTTTTCCTCCTCCATTGCCTCTATGTCAAGCTGTAAACTCTCGTACTGCTCCTTCCAATTATCAACCTCAATATGGAAGTCATTTGATGCTTGCTACGTCTGAACACTTCTCTTCATTAGCTCTGTGCCTATAAGGTTGATCTACATAAAATGATACATTAGATACGATAAGTGTCACACCTCCTTTTTCCAACCCCGGATTGATGAAGGGGTAGTAAGGGAGTTTTTCCACTTTAAGTGATATTATTCGGATTTGGGATTTATTTTAGTTTTCAGAGTCGCCACCCGGATTTTTGACGATGCTCCGGGACATCGTTTTATTTTAAAATCCCAAACCGAGGAAATTTTAACTCTGTTTTAATTTGTTTGCGACCAGAAATCCGAATAAGGAATTTTGTTAACCCGGGAGAAGGTGTTAGGCATTCCCGAGTTTCGTGGTTCTAGCACGGTCACTTACTATTAATATTTGGCCTATATTATCTGATTGTTTTACGTGTTTTAGCCTATTGTGCATTTAGCCTTTTTTTACTTTTTAAACCGCTTTTAATGTTTATGGATTTATCTTGAAATAAGTCACGATGTCGTGAACTTATTTGTTTTTGGGACATATTATAACTACGCCACATGAAATGCACCCGCAATTACAACATGTGATTTTTATTATAGTTTGAAGTTGAAGACGGGGACATGAGTTGTCGCACCCGCGTGTAGATTATGTAGTCAAGACCATGGTCGCGATAGTCTTATAGTGCTTATTTGAGGCGATGTTTTCTATTTGATGGAGCATTTTAGTTTTAAGATCAATTAGGACGTTTATGGATTTATCTTAAACAAGTCACGATGGCATGCACTTGTTATTTTTGAGCACACGACAAACACGTCACATGAAATGCACCCGTGGTTGCTATGTACATTTTGTTAATGTTTGGAGTGAGGGTCGGGGGCATGAGTTTCCACTCCCGAGTGTAGGTTATGGTAATTTGAGATAATTTTTGTTCACTTACTGAATTTCAACTAAAGTGGGTATTTTTCCTTTCTACCTAGAGGATATGTACAGAATTATCTAAAATTAAGTTCACTAGCCTAAAGGACAAGATACTTGGGCTATGGCCACATTTTAGCCCCACTTTTATCGTTTAACCCTTTGGTCAATCCTAATTGTGGCTAATTTCGCAAGAGAGAGTAACTATACATCTTAATTATAGCATATTAACGAGGAAAAATTACAGGTTGAAAAATTACATACTTGAAAGGTCAAATAAACACATAGATCATTAATTGAATGGTTTTAACAAATTCGGATATCCTAGACCCATGCATATATGTTTCATATATTAAATCCTACATGTGGTTATGGATTCTGGAATTTGAAAAATACGAAGCGGATCTGATGAGGAACGCCTTAAATGACAAAATCATATTTGTATATACTTCTAAACTCCTTTGATCTAAAAATAATCATTTTTTCTCAGAATTTCAATGGGTATTTACAAGGCGTTTAGGCAGACCAATTTGAGCACAAAGTTGTAGAAAAGAGGTTTCGAAAAAAGAACGCTTTTGAATTTTTAATCAAATCTGAATATTTAAACAATTGATGCCTGAAAATTTGTATTTAATTTTTGAAGACACACAGCCATGAGGCTAAAAGCTTTTCGTATTTTTCAGGCCCAAGACACCGTGTTCAAGCTATTTTAAACCATGTCAAACCATTGTCAATAGTTGGGCCCATTTTCAAATGTTAACTGTCTAAAAATGTCCGTTCGAATCTAGTTTAAAATTTGAAACTAAATACACACATTTCCTGAAATTACAAATATAATGTCGAGTCTTATATCACAACAATTCTAAAAATAAATTATAGATGAATTACAACTTGACTACTACTATCAAGATACATTTTCCAGAAGAAGAAAAAACTAAAATGAAGATTTTGACTAATTTGTCTGACTTGAATTCCCTTAAGGCCCTACATTGGAGCTCTCCTTTGTAATCTGTAGAACACCCCAACTAATTAGGTGTTATGCATCCATCAGAACCTAATTGACCATGAGAAGGTCAATTCTAATCTTGATAATGCTTATGTTTAACTGTTCTAAAGGCAGAATCATTTATGTACTTGCTTGGCGTGACCTTCAGTCCATACTTATTCATTGACTTTGATTATTTAGGCATATCGAGAGAGTGAATCTAACCATTTGGAAGATTCAGATTCCCTACTCTAGAGCCTTTGTTGATTACCTCATTTTGTACACTTGAAGGGTGATAAGCTACTCTCTACGCATCTAAAATATGGGGTGAACTTGACCATTATAAAGGGTCAGGTTCATCTACCCTTATGTTGTTTCATGCCTTTTTATGGACTGAATCTCACCATAAAAGGGGGTCAGATTCATTTCCAATGAGGTCATCTTTTATGTCGACATTCAACTCATACTTATACCACGACTTAGATTTTTAGGCCCCTTTTTAGAGAATAAATTTGATCATATTAAGGGATTCAGATTCTTTAATCTAGAGAGCCTTTTGATTACCCACTTTATCTGTAAAAGGAGGTGATTTCCAACACCTCAGGCTACTGTTTATGCACCACCATGGGGTGAATTTGACTATTAATAAGTCGGATTCATCTACCCTAGTGACAACATTCTAAACTACCTAGAGACTTGCTTGTTGAATCTCTTCACTGACCAAAGAGACTCAATCAAAAGCGTATTTCTGCACTCTTAAGCATATTTCTGCACTTTTATGGAAAGAACCCGACCATAGAAAAGGTCAGGTTCAACATCCTAGTGCAGATTGTTCCACTAGTGGACTAACACAAAACTAATATCTAACAATACTCAAAGCATTTTAACCGATCCAAAGGAAAATAGAATGATTCCAAAGATTTAGATATTGCACACACAATACATATTCAGATTCATTAATGTCACATCAACTAGTCTTACTACAGATTTATATACCAAGAACAAGGAGAAGAAGATTCAGCTTGACATAATCTCGAAACATATCAAGAGTCAAACATTTCAGCATCAAACTAACAACAAATTCTGAGTCTAAAAAATTTCATTTAAGGTTCAATGTTACATACCTCTTTTTGAAGAGAAAATAACAAGGATCCTGACCAAATAAAGGTCAGGCAGACAGTAAAAAACAGCTAAGAGGAGACAGATTCAGCAGCAACAGAAGCAGATCAACCAAAGAAAAGACCAAGCAGCCTAGCAATAATTAACCCAGAAATCTTGAGTATGAATGCTTGAAGAAAAAAAAACTTCCAGAAATCAGAATCCAAAAAGAAGATAGGAGCTGAACTAGGCCATCTATTTGTGAGCTTGTTTTCAAAAAGAAATCCGATTTTCCTTTTCAAAATAACACTTTTCTTTTTGGGAACCTTTTTTTTCCGAGTGGAAAGTATTTCTGTCTTTTTCAGCAGCTAGCAGAGTGTAAAAAATGTAACCCTTCATCTCTAAAAAGAGGGTCTATTTATAGGATATTTGGGAGTGGGATATTCTTTTGAATATTCCCTATCCAAAGCTGAAAAACAACAATCAGTAGTACATAGGGCAGCTGTCAACCTTATCCTTGGGACAACTGCCCCTATTCTAGAACCTTCCTATCTATTAAAAGACCCTTTTAACCTTAAAAATCTGTTTCCTAAACTGAGTTACCTAATGTACCCCTTGGAGTCCTTGAATTTACCATTGGGTAATCAAGGTTAAACTCACTTGGGTTATTATTTAAAGTTTGGTTAGTTAACCCTAGTTATGTTCTTTAGTTAACTAGGTATCAACTCTGGTTTAAGTCAATCAATTCAGTCCTTATGTTAGTTGATTTTAGGTTTAATTCAATCTAAATGTGACTAATTAACTTAACCAAATCAGACCCCTAATTAACTCCTATCAGGCTCAAGTTAATAACTCACATCAACAAACTCAGGCTTGAGTCACAAACCAAAATCAATTAAGCAATAACCCAAGTGAAGTCTTAACATCTTAATTAGTTCACTGACTAATTATAAACCATGATGCGCAATCAATGAACTAACAATTATTAACAAAACAGGATTGGCAAACATATTTAAATATCCATAATTGAATTTTAGCAGAAAGTCGAACGGATAAGAGAATCCTAGAATGACTAAACAAAGATGCCAAAATAAGCAAGGATATGCAGGACATGTTGACAGACTGAATCAATTACACGTGAATCAAAGAAAACAATCATCTAAATGACAACCCTAGATTATATCCAACGAGCCCTAATTGCTAATCAATCAAAATAGGTTTTGTCACAGAATAGCAAATGATCATGAAGTAATGAAACAGAACCTAACCCTAATGGTAATAAACAATTAGAGGCAGATTTTTTAAGAAAAAGAGCTAAAAACAGAATTAAAATACATGGTTTCATGTCTTAATAGCATAGAGAAACTGTAAAGAGAATAGAACAACTTGTCATTTTTTTGGTTTTCTTAGTCTTCTCGATTAAGTACACATAAACCATTATGGACAGGAGAACAATAACTAATCAAATAGCAACAAGTAAGAATAAAGCTAACTAGACCTAAATAATCTAAAAAAAACAGTGATTAACAAGAAATTTTAGGTTTTAGTAACATGTAAAACAGTAAAGAAGGAAAAAGAATATCCGTTAAAAGGTTTGGTCAAAAAAATGGAATCGCCGGACCTTGGCCGGACTCCGGAGGGTTTGAAAATAGTCCAAACCTGCATGAATCGATAGCTCTCATCAAGAGCTAGCGACTCATGCAGGTATGAGCCATTAGAACTCCTTGAAACAACGTTCATAAGAAACTAGGGTTTCAGTGCTTCTTTTAGATATGAAATAAATGGAGATTGAGTGGATTTTTGAGGAAACTAATGGCAGGACGGGGTTGAGGGGAGGATGAAGGCCATCTGGTTAAAAGTTGGGGTGGTTTGGAGGTGGTCCGCCGTTGTAGAATTTTAGGTTTTTTCAGATTCTTAGATCTGAAATCGGGTGATTTTGGGTGGGATTTTGGTGGAATCAATGACGGGAGGTGATCGAGGGAAGGGTGAGGATTATAGGGTGAAGGTTTGGGGCTATTTGGTGGAGGTCCGCCACCAATAGACGATTTTCGGTGGCGGAAGGCGGTGGAAACCTAGGGCGGCTAAGGTTCCTTGAGACAGAGGAGAGAGAGACAGAGGGATGGGGGCGGCTAGGATTTTGGGGGGGTTAGTATTTGGATGGAATGAGGAGGGGTGGTGAGTGTTTGGACAGTTTTATAGTGGAGGGTTGGGAGTTCCCAGCCGTTTGATTTGCTTTGATCAACGGCTGGGATCACTTTTGGGGTGAAACGGGATCGTTTGGGTAGTGTAGGGGTAGGCCGGGTGGGCTATGGGATTTGGGCTGGGTTGTTTGAGTGTATATAGATAGGGATTGGGCCTGGGTATTTCTTGGCCCAGGTCCGATTTTGGCTCTCTTAACTAATTAAACTAATTAATCTAATTAAGTTCAAATCTAATTTAATCCAAAAAAGTAGTAATTAATTTAAACCTTATTTTTCATCTATTTACAGATTAATCAAGAATAAAACGACCAATTTTATTTTCCTAATTAATCTATGATTAATTGAATAAAAATGATTAATTTTTAGTAATTAGTTATTAAAACTACATTACATTAAATAACCATAATTCGTCTATTATTTAGTTAATTATAACTTTATAATTCCTTGATAATAGTGATGCAATTTTTAACAATTTTAAAAGATGAATTATGGATATGCAAAAAATATCTTTCACAATTAATCACTGAAAATCAAAAAAAAAATTCATAAAATCAATTGATTTATTGAGATTTTTGTAGGACGATATGGCGAGTAAAAATCACATGCTCATNGGTAGGGGGGTCGTTTGGACAGTTTTATAGTGGAGGGGGTGTGGATTTGTGATCCAACGGCTGGGATGGGGAGAGGTAAAAACGGGGTCGTTTAGGTGGTCTGGGTTGGCCGGGTTCAATTGGTTTGGCCTGGGTGGAGTTTGTGTGTTTAGGAGGGGGGTTTGGGCTTTGGGTGTTCTGAGTGTAATAGAGAGGGGTTTGGGCCTGGGTAATTTTGGCCCAGGTCCGAATTAATTCTCTCTTTAAACTAAACTAAACTACTTAATTAATTTAAATTAACTTAAAACTCCACAAAAATTTATTAATTAATTCTAGTTCAGTCTAATTAGAGATTGATTGGTAAATAAATTAAGGGTGAAATAATTAATTTTGACACTCATATATTTTAAAAGAAAAAATCAATTTTCACAATTTATTCGGAAAAATGACTAAATTTAGGAATTAGTTATTAAAACTACATTACATCAAATAATCATCATCCGTTTTGTTATTTTATTCAATTAATTAAAAATAATGAATATATAATTTCTTGATAATAATGATGCGCCTAATTTCGCAAGTTTAAATAATTTTAAATGATGAATTATGAATATGCAATGCAAAATAAATTCACAATTAACACTAAAATTCAACAAAAATTTGTGAAATTAATTTATTTTATTGAATTTTGTAGGAGTATATGGTGGGTGAAAAATCACATGCTCACGGCTGCCCCTCTTTGCTCGGAAACATCGAAGAATTTTCGGGCAAAGACGAAGTGAGCGGCGATAAACGACCTTTACTCATTCATATGTTCCATTGTGAAGCGTTTTTGAAAAGTTTGACCGAACCCTGCTTCAAAGGTTGCCTACATATCCTTGGCTATAAAGGAATCAGGTCAGTGTAGTTCTGGAAGATTTGGTAGCTGAGACTACCGAGTAATTGTGGTTTCATTGCGGTTGCTGCTGTTACTGCTGTTGATCTCCTTATTACACCCAAGTACAAAACGAAAGACTAACTAAACCTATCAGCCGCTAGTTACAAGATCCCTATCTAAGACTTGGTCTTGAGTCTTGATCTTTTGTTGACTCTGACCTGGATCCTGATGCTTCTTAGTCACAGGTGCTGGTTTTGTCTTGTCGTTCCTCAAAGCAGGATATACTGGATGGATGACTTCAATCTCGTCCTGAATAGTCCACATCTTCCCCGTTTGTGCACTTTTTGATTCTTTCTTCTTTTTGTTTTGTTATTTTGGATCGAATCTTCTTCTTTTGGTCGTCTCGAGTTCCAATGTCCTAGAAACGTAATTGATCATGCTCAACTATGTCTAATAAGAGAATAAACGGGCGTTGCAAATATAATCTGGGGTATTATGCCCAGAGTCGATCCCACAGGGAGTTAA
>ML377045.1:4618-30532 GCA_005239525.1 Nicotiana knightiana | reverse complement strand
TGATGCGAGACTAAATTGCATAGTTTAACATGTGATATACCTTACATTTTATGCGCATTAATGATAAAAATACACTTGTTATGTGCTTAATGGAGTTTATTTCATGTGTAGGTGAAGTGGAGATGGAAACGGAGCTAAAGGGATGCAAATACGTCGAAAAATACGCGTAAGGAGACACCCGGGCGACAGAGCCAAACAACCTAACCCTACCTGGTATTAGCCAGGCGTTAGGGCTGAAACGCCAGCCCTAGCCTGGCGTTAGCCAGGTCTTTGAGTCCAAACGCCAGGGTCCCCAGTTCGGCCAGAAACTGAGTTTTGACGGGTTTAAGTGTTTCCCAAGTGAAATAGAAGTCTCCTACACGTTTAGGGTTTGTCCTAAACTTATAAATAGACTCCTAAAACACAACTACAAGGGGGGGATTCGAGATTAGAGTGGATACGGACGGCAAAACATCAATTTGTACATATTTTCTTCATTACTTTGTAGTTTAATTATGCAAGTTATTTTAGATTTGATTCTTTTGAACATGTTTAGCTAATTTTTGGTAGAACCCGTTGGGGAATAAACTTATTGTGATATTAATATAGCTTTGATTGGTTGATTAAACTCTATTTGTTCAACTACGTTCTTGTTGTAGTTGATTGAAGGGCCCTCAATTAGCTGTGCCTATTTATTATGTATCTACTTGAGAGAGAGTGCATATTTAGGTAATTGTTTGAACAACACCACTCCCAGAGTATAGACGAAAGTCATAACCGAGGGTTTAGAGGTTGGATTAGAGATAACGATACTTCGGGTGCAATCTAAGTGAACTGTAATGCAATCTAGCTAGCGTAACTTGAGAGAGTGCGTCTAGTAAATTATCATAATTACTTGAGAGAGATTTATGGTAGATAGAGTGTTCATGATTGATAGAGACAACTAATCAAGCTATACGAAGTATCCGAGAAGTAAGTTCACCAGCGGGGGAAACCATAACCTTAGATTTTTATTAGGATTGTTTATACCTTAGCATAGTTAATCTTTACTTTTAACCTTTAGTATTAGTAATTTAAATAACATCAGGTGACAGCTGAGTAGTATTTTAACAGCTTTCTTGATACGTCAATTCCCTGTGGGATCTACTCTGGGCATAATACCCTAGGATTATATTTGCAACGCCCTCTTAGTCTTCTACAAAACATAGTTGAGCGTGATCACCCACTCAGGACAGTTTTTAATGAGATGGTCAGTCTTACCACATTTATAGCATCCCTCGTTGGTTGGTCTTTCTGGAGCCTTTGCTTTGTTGTAGTTTCCTCCTCCAGAGGTGCCTTTTTTCCTCATGAGAAAGTTTCTGAATTTTTTGGTGATCATGGCCATCTCATCATCTTCCATATTTGATCCCTCAGTGATTCTTAGGGCTAGACTCATATCCTTCTTTGGACCATCCATCTTCATTGTCTGCCTTCTCATTTCATAGACATTGAGGTTTCCAATTTGCTCATCCAATCTGAGGATTTCCATATTTTTAGATTCCTGGATAGCAGTGATTTTGCTTTCCCAAGAAATAGGCAAGACCCTTGTTAGGATCTTTTCAACCTTGTCCTCTTCAAGAATGATACTTCCAAGAGACTTCAGTCCATTAGTCAAGGTTGTGAACCTCGTGTACATCTCTTGAATAGTCTTTCCTTCTTTCATAGAGAATTTTTCATACTGAGAGTATAGTAGAGTACCTCTTGACCTTTTTACCTGAGGTGTTCCTTCATGGGCTACTTGCAAGGTGTCCCAAATCTCTTTGGCAGTGGTGCAGCTTTGGATTCTATTGTATCGTCTGGACCTAGTCCACACACTAGCCACTTTTTGGCCTTTGTATTCTTCTCCCATTTCTTTATATCCTCATCAGTGCAATCAACTCTTGTCTTTGGTATATCTATAACTTTAGCATTCTTCATCATGGTAGCTAGAGGACCATCAGTGACTATGTCCCAGAGTTCATAGTCTTCTCTAATTAGGTGATCCTTCATCCTATTTTTCCACCATGAGTAGTACTGGCCATTGAAGAGTGGTGGCCTTGCAGTTGATTGACCTTCCCAATTTCCAGGTGGTGCACTCATCTTGATCTTCTCCAAGGTTTTAGCCTTTCAAGGATGACTTGCTCTAATACCAAATGATGTTAGACTTCAATACCACACAAGAAGATATGTTACTTTGTGTGGTACCCAATTTTCTGAGTGCTGTCTCTCTAGAAGAACCTGGTTCTTCTTGGTGTTCCAACTACTACAGTTGCGGAATAATAAAATACAATAAAGTAAAAACAGAGATATTTTTACGTAGAAAACACCTGGCTCAAAAGGTGAAAAATCCACGACCTACTCCTCAGTAGGATTTGCTCAACTCTTCACTAAAAACCCTGAGCTAAACGGACTTACAAAATAAACTCTTTTGTAATCCTAAAGATTAACTCTAATCCATTTGTAGTAACTAGCCCCTAACAAATTTCTACACACCTCAAGTTACCTCTAACTTGATCAATACGTACCTATTACAATTGATTTTATGAAAGCTGAAAGAGACAATATTAAAAACTCCTACTACAATCAACTATACTCAATAAACAATCAGATAGAACTGGTTCTTCTAGTTGAACTGTAGCCTTTGCATCGCACAATGATTCTGCTAGCAAAAATAAATCTGGGAATTTTTCTTTCAGACTTTGATTCACTTCAACTTTGTGCGTGTTTTATTCCAGCAGAAATACATCAAGTATTTATAGAGTCAGTCGTTGAGCTTGTCTTCCAATTCTAGTCTAACTCTACCTGGGTGAACCAATTTGAACCAAACTCAACTTCATTTCTTTTGTTACTTTCCTTGCTGAACTCGACTTCAATTAATCAGATCAGTTTGCAACCTTTTCGCATTAGGAGACGATCTCTTGATTCATTGATATTTCATATTCAAAACATCTCCTAAGCATATATAGTTCATGTGCCAGCTAGTCAGTCCAAGATGTGTGCTCTGATGGACCTGGTTCAACTAGTCAGCCTTTTGTCAATCTTCAAAACTATGTAGTGAAATGGGTGAACAGGAGTGAAGATTTTTGGGAGGCGATGCTCGCAGGAATTACTCCAGTATCGTATTATGACGATATTGTGAAACTGAAGATTTGGTACCCATGATAACTTTGATTCTGACTTGATTTGAAAGATTCGAAACATGTGAGTTCCACTGATTGCATTTGAGTTTGAGCTTGGATCCTTGGCCCTCTTATGAGTTTTCACCCCTCATAGCATTGCAGCTTGGTTTGCGGCTTAGAAGAATTTCCACGTTCTGATGTTTGTTCCTGCAAAAACATAATACACACATACCTATATATTGCTATGCAGATTATGTTAAGATGTGAAGTAAATGATGAAGGAATGATGATGTTTTTCTACTGGCTAGCCGTTATTTTGGATTGGGATGAGAGGATACTTGAATTTGACTCAATTGTTTGGCGAGTTGTGTACCATTCCACAACTGTCGTAGCATTAAGCCTCCTCAGGTTGGGAGTGTCTCTGCGCGATTGGAGTAGTTTATTTTTAATGTATAATATATCTCCGCTTGATGGGCACACTTACATTTAAATGTAAAGTATCTCCGCGTGACGGGAGCAGTTTCATTGAAATGTAAAGTATCTCTGCATGATAGGAGTTTCTGACTTGAAAATGTAATCATGCCTGTAAGATACATGAGAAAAACATCAAAGTATTCGAGATAAGAATAAGTAAATAAGGAGCATGCACAAGAGGTACTTTTGACTGCAAAACTAAATTGTCGTCGTCGATTGGCAAAATGCTGGTGACGAGTTTTGCAGCTATACTCTGATCTCCGATGTGGCGGAATGGCGGTGCAGAACGCTCCCCTTGGTGAAGCAAACAATTTTTCTATATACAAGGCTTTGATTAGTGAATCCAACAGCTCAATTTGTATAGGCAGCTCCAATTGATTGAGCTGGTGGTTGCTATATAAAGGGCTTCATCTATGAAACCAGCGATTCTCTATATACAACATGCTCCGCTTGGTTGAGAAGACAATTTGCTATATACACGGCTCCGGTTGGTGGTCCAAGCTGCTCACTATATATAACATGCTCCGCTCGATTGACTGGGGGTTTGCTATTTACAATATGCTCTGCTTGCTTTAGCAGCCTGGTTCCGGAGTACTTACAAAGGATTCGAGTGTTAGTTTTCAGTTATTTGAGGGAAAATTTAAATAATATAAGGGAGATGAAAGTTGTGAGAGAGTAGCAGATCCGTCATTACCCCACTATGCTCCAGTATTTACTTGTATCATGTCAGCCACTACATTCAAAGAAAAATTCTTAGCAGGGGGGTGTTGATTTGTGTCGACCGTTGTCCTGACTTTGCCCCAGTCCTGATGAGGTTATTCCATGAAGTTCGGTAGGTGGAATAGATTATGATATTTTTAGAGAACATTTTGAAAATCTTTTGCTTATAACAAATGTCGTCATTCCAGATTATGACATGTTAAGGAAGTTCCTCAAACGCGAACGTTGTTTTTGGAAGACTCTATGATGTTGATGTCGAACCTTTAAGATTCTTCTAACGACGTCGATTCTTGTCATTGCGATTGCGTTCTATTCTAAACTAATGCATTACAAAGTTTTTCCTAGGGTTATGACAGAACCGTTTTAGGTTACCTACGTATTCGAAATAGAATCCGTTCTAAATGTAGTTCGTGGTTAATGATAAATAAAATATGGTGATGATCGAGCTTGACTCAGACAGCCTACGTATCCAAATAGAATTGGTTCAAAGCGTAGTTTGATAATAATAGATCCAAAATAATGAGATTGAAAATGAAAAGGCTATGTTTGACTCAGACTGCCAACGCATCCAAAATGGAATCAGGCCAGAACGTAGTTCAATTACAAAATATGATTGAATTTGATGATGATAGCCCACATATTACTTCTAAGTAAAATCAAGTCATGGCGTAGTTCCAAGTACATACAATATGGTATTTTGATTTTCTATTACAAAATAAGAGGGGGAGATAAAGAAACCGAACCCTACATGGGTTTCCTACGTATCTTTCCATGGAAAGTTAGGTTGAGTGTAGTTCTGCTACAACCAAAACCTAAATCTATTGTCTATAAATGTAGTATCCTCTGATTGCATATGAGTTGATTGACTTCGTGCAGACTTTTCCGTCCATCTTTTCACAGATAGATCTCCTCCCGACAAAACTCGGTGGACCACGTAAGTCCCCTGCCAATTTGGTGCAAATTTTCCTTTGGCTTATTCTTGATGAGGGAATATTTTTTTCAAAACCAATTGCCTTGTTATAAATTGGCAAGGTTTCACCCTTTTGTTGAATGCAATGGCCATCCTATTTTGATATAGCTAACTATGGCATACTGCATCTATACTCTACTTGTCAATGAGCATGAGTTGCTCCTACTTGACCCATATCCATTCTGCGTCGTCTAACTTGGCTTCATGAATAACCCTTAAAGATGGTATCTCGACCTATGCGGGTATCACAACTTTAGTGCCATATACCAACATATATGGCATTGCCCCAGTGGATGTCCTCATGGTCGTCTGATAACCCAATAAAGCAAAGGATCATTTCTCGTGTCATTGCATATGATTGTCCACTATCTTTCACAAAATTCTTTTGATATTTTTGTTGGATGCTTCAACAGCTCCATTCATTTGTGGTCTGTAGCCTGTAGAGTTAAGGTGGACAATTCTGAACTTTTCGCAAATTTTTCCATCATGATATCACTATTGAGATTGGCCGTGTTTCTAGTCATGATTAACCCGGGTATCCCATACCGACAAACTATGTTGGTACGGATGAAGTCTGCTACTACTTTCTTCATGATGGCCTTGTATGTAGATTCTTCTACCCGTTTGGTGAAGTAATCAATTTCTACCAAGATAAAATGGTGTCCATTTGATGAAGCATGCTCTATAGGTCCGATTACGTCCATGCCCTATACGACAAATGTTCAAGCCAAACCTATCACGTTCAGCTCATTTGGTGGAAACATGATAAATCAGCGTGGATCTAGTACTGGTGACACTTCTGCACATAACGGATACTATCTCTTTCCATGTTCATCCAAAAGTATCCGGCTCTTAAAATTTTCTTGTCTAAGGTGAAGAAGTTCATATGGGGCCTACATGTCCCTCCTACGACTTCCCCGTTAAGGAAAAAGTGATTTTCTAGCCTTCTGAGTGCTCGCTTCTGAACCTCGGTGGCGTTCTCTGGATACTCTCTTGTTTCAAGGAACCTTTTGATGTCGTGGTACCATAGCTTACCATTTGGATCTTCATCTACATGAAAACAGTGCACATGTTGATCCCTGATCTCTATCTCGATAGGGTCGATGTAATTTTTATCTGGATGCTGGATCATGGATGACAAGGTAGAGAGAGCGTCAACAAACTCGTTCTAATCCTGGGAATGTACTTGAACTCGATCTTTGTGAATTTCTTACATAGCACATTTATGCAGTGTATGTATGGAAGGATCTTGACGTTCTTGGTAGTCCATTCTTATTAAACTTGATGTAACAACGGATCATAATCTCCTATGACCAGAAGCTCCTTGATGTTCATGTCAACCGCCATCCTAATCCCAAGGATGCATTCTTCGTACTCGGTCATATTATTGGTTTAATGGAACCTTATATTTGTTGATGCCGGATAATGTTGTCCTGACTCTGAAATTAGGACTGCCCCACTTCCTACTCCTTTGAAATTTGCTGCTCTGTCGAAGAACATTCTCCATCCTGGGTATGACTCTACAATATCTTCTTCTGCGAACAGTACTTCTTCATCCGGGAAGTATGTCGTGAGCAGCTCATAATTCTTGTCCAGTGGATTCTCTGCAAGGTGATCATGTAATGCTTGTCCTTTGATGGCCTTCTGTATTATTTACACACTGCAAAATTCGATGAGAAGAATCTGCCATTTGGCCAGTTTTCCTGTAGGCATAGGCTTTTGGAAGATATACTTGAGCGGGTCGAGCCAGTATACTAGATGCGAGGTGTATGCTGACATGTAGTGCCTCAACCTCTGAGTGATCCAAGTTAAAGTACAACAAGTGCGCTCTATCAAAGTGTATTTGGCCTCACTTGGTGTGAACTTCTTGCTTAAGTAGTAGATGGCTTGCTATTTCTCCGGGTATCATCGTGTTGTCCCAACACGCATCCAAATGCATTATCCGAGAGTGACAGGTATAACAACAATGACTTTCCGGTTTCAAGAGGAACCAGCATTGACAAGTACTCCATGATCTTGTTGAAGGCTTTTTGACACTCTTTTATACATTTTGTAGCAGCATCTTTTTTTAGCAGCTTGAAAATAGGCTCGCAAATTACTATAGATTGGGCTATGAATCGGCTAATGTAATTTAGCCTACCAAGGAAACTCATCACATCCTTCTTTCTCTTGGGCGGTGGCAACTCTTTAATGGATTTGATCTTCGAGGGATCCAATTCTATCCCTTTCCTGCTTATTATGAAACCTTGTAATTTTCCAGTAGGGACCCCGAATGCAAATTTTGATGAGTTCAACTTTAAACTATACCTCCACAAGTGTTCGAAAAACTTCTTCAGGTCATTGAGATTTTTCGAACTCATTCGAGACTTGATGATGACGTCATCCACATATACTTCGATTTATTTGTGGATCACGTCATGAAAGAGGGTTGTCATGGCACCCGTGTTGTTGTGCCAGTGTTCTTGAGGCCGAATGCCATGAATCTATAGTAGTAAACTCCCCAAGGTTTAGTGAATGATGTCTTCTTTGCGTACTCTTCATGCATCAGGATCTGATAATATCCAATGAAACAATCCATGAATGATTGCAGCTCATGGTTCGTGCAATTGTCGATGAAGATATGAATATTTGATAAAGGAAAATGGTCCTTCGGAGTGGCCTTGTTAAGATCTCGATAATCCGCACATATCCTGATATTCCCATCCTTCTTTGGTACTGGTACGATATTTGCAAACCATGTGGGATAATTGGTGACTCTCACCACGTTTGCCTCTATTCTCTTGGTTACTTCATCTTTTATCCTCAAACTCAAATCCGGCTTAAATTTTCTGGGTTTTTGTTTGGATTGAGATCTAGCATGATCGGTAGGAAATCGATGCGAAACGATGTTGGTGCTTAACCCAGGCATGTCATCATATGACCATGCGAATACGTCGATGTACTGTCGGAGGAACTCGACCAATTCTTCTTTCTGCTCTGCTTCCAGATGGATGTTGATTCGGTTTTCTTTTACGTCTTCTTTTCTTCCCATGTTGACTACTTCTGTCTCTTCAAGGTTTGGCTTTTTCAAGATTTCTAGTTGTTCGATCTCTTGTGGGAGATTATCAGGAATCATGCTTTCGTTATTCCTTGTAATGGGGATCGCTTTGCTTGAGAGTTTCGTTACAAGTCATAATCGCGGAATGCGGTTTTTTATCATTTTGATTACTGAAAAATAAAAACTACGTATAAATGAAGCGATAAATAAGTTTGCAATAATTTTAAGAAATCATTTCTTTTTATTTCATCAAAAGAGAAATGTTTGAGCATTCAAGGAGGAAAATAATTAAAAGTTAAAGGCATGGTTCAAGCCTCAATTGACCGTGCATTTTTTACAAAAGTTTTACAATTCTACACTACTAAGACTCCGGTCCAATTCTGCAAGTTCTCATGGTTCCGTATTCCGAATGTTCAGTGTCTTGATATCAACCTTGTCATAGAATTCCTCTATCATGGTCATGAACAGCCTTCCCATTCCATCGACGATGCCATCCTCTAGTGTTGAGCTCTGACCCGGACAAAAAATATGCTCTGGCGCAAAAGCTATCTGCCCGAAGCCAACGGTACAAGTTTTTCCAAATGGAGGCCGATACCTTATGTCGGCTCTACCTTTCTTCCCACTTGGCTCAATCACTTTATTAGCCTATCTAATCGGTCTCCCAGTCTGGTTGTCGGTCTGTATCCGTATTTTTCATTTATATCATAGCATCGCTGATCTATATGGTGACTGCATACCTAGATTTTTCTTGGTCTCTTCTATTTCCGTGGTCTGCATGATTTCAACTGCGTGATCCTTCTATGAATGGAACATTTTATTCCAAATAAACTAATTGGCTCCATCCTCCATGGACTACAATTTTTTAAAAACCCCACTCGAACTTCAGGCACTGGTGTAGGGTAGACAGGACCGTCTCTGCCGTATGTATCCAAGGTCTTCCTAGAAACAGGTTGTATGAAGATGAAATGTCCATCACTTGGAACAGTATGGGAAACTCAACTAGTCCAATTTGCTAAGCCAAATAGATTTCTCCAATAACGTCTTTCTGTGACCCGTCGAAAGATCTTACCCTCACAAGACTCTCTTTTACTTCTCTCAGATGAATACCCAACTCTCGTAGGGTAAAGAGTGAGCAAATATTGATACTGGTCCTCCATTAACAATTACTTAGGACACCACCTTATCTCTATATTTGACAGTGATATGTAAAGCTTTTTTGTGACCCACACCCTCTATAGGGAGCTCATCTCTTTGAAAGGCGATCATATTTGCTTCAACCATCTTCTTGGTAGTTGTGGCTAGTGCCTCTCTAGTAGTGTTGCTCGGCATGCGTACTCCACTTAACACTTTTATCAAGGCGTATTTATGGATATCAGAACTCATAAGTAAATCCATGATTGATATTTGTTTCGGGATTTTCTTTAATTGTTCTACCAGGGAGTATTCTTTGGTTGACATCTTCCTCCAGAATTCTGCGGCCTCTGGATCTGTTATATTCCTTCTCTAAATTTTCTCCCTTCCTGGATTCCCTCGGTTTACTTCCTCCAGAGCATAACACCTCCCTGACTTGGTCGTTCTATGAGCCACTACAGAATTCGTCATCTTGGCTTTCCATTTCTATTGATATGTCTATGGGACTGTCTTCTATTCCCGATCCTCTTTATCCCTGATAATAGCAATGGACTGTTTCTGGTAAGTCTGGACCATCACTGATGGTCTTAACTATACGGTGATCATTAGAGTCCTTTGAGGTGGGACCCTTGTAGCCTCAGCGTTTCCTATTGTGACAATGGTTCCTTTCAGGTCATACTCTTCATCCAGGTTGACCATATTAGCTCTTTGATTCCAGTGGTTTGGTAGCGGGTTATGGTTCACATTGAGTGGAGCTGGGGTGCACTGAATGGCTCCACTTTTTATCAGTGACTCAATCTCATTTTTCAGTTTAAAACAATCCTCGGTATCATGCCCCGGTACATTTGAGTGGTAGACGCACCGTTTGGGCATCAACGTTTTCTGAAAGATACTCAAGAATCCTTCCTTCTATCGGATGTATCAAGCATTCTCTCCTCAGTCTTTCAAATAGTTGAGCAAAAGGTTCAGCAATCGGGATGTAGTTTATAAGACTTCTTTCATCAAAAGTTGAGCGAGGCCGGGGTTCATAGGTGGGTTTATTTTGATGAGTAGTAATTTGGACTGGAGCGTATGATCGTGGTGGGTTTGTATTCGCATGGGCGCGAGGTGGGTTATATTGAGGTTGGGGATTGTAGCATGATTGGGTGTTGTATACTGGAAAATAAGTAGGTGGGTGTGGGGAATGCGTATTTGGAGAGTAAGATTTCCTTCCATGGTGTGGATTGAACTGGTAATAGGGAATGATTGTTGATACTTCTTCCTTTTTCTTCTTTCCGCTGCCTATTGAACCAGATTGGATTGCTTTGCTAGCCTCTTGTAATGCAGCTATAAATTGTACCTTTATGGACATTATACCTTCCTCTAAAAATTCTCACGTTTTAACAAGTTTAGTTTAACGACCGATCGGTCGTTTTGTGTAATTGCGCCCCGTTACCTATTTTATTGCTTAACACATGTGTGTTTATGCTTTTATGACTTGCGGGGTTGATTAGTTCCATTCAGGAAAGCTTTGAAGTTGATATGGACCCTTGATTCTTGATTTAGAAGTCTAAAATTAAAAATGTTGACCAAAACTTTGAGTTTTGTGAAAACAACCCTAGAACTTTGTTTTTATGACTTCGATAGCCATGTATCGTAATTTTGGACTTGGGCGTACTCCCGCAATTGATTTTGGAAGTTCATAGGTTGATTTGTGTTGATTTGCCAAAATTTGGCAATTTAAAGTTGAAAAGTTTGACCGCAGGTTGACTTTTAGCTATCGAAGAGATTTTCACCTGCAAACCATGGGTAAGTGATTCTAATCTATTTCTAAACATATTCCATCAACATATCTTAGATTTTAACATCAAAATCATGTGAATCAAAGTAGAAAGTTGTGAAACTTTGTCAAGTTTTTGAAAAATAAGAAATTGAGTTTTGAGAGTCGATTTGGACTCAAATTTTGAAACTAATCACATATATGAACTCATGGGGTCATGGGTAGACAAAATATATAATTGGACTCGGGCTTTGATCGGACGGGCCCCAGGTTTTACTTTTGTTGACTTTTTGGGAAGAGTATAAAGATAAAAGATTTATTTATTATAACTGTTTTCTCTTGCATTGGTTGATTATATTGAGTTAATTTTGGGTTAATTTGAGCCGTGTGGGGGCCAATTTTAAGGCAGAAGCGATTTTCGAGTGTTGAATTGGCCTAGTCGAGGCAAATGTCTTACCTAACTTCGTGTGAGGGAACACCCCATAGGATTGGTATTGTTAGATTCGATTGTTCTAAGTGAAATCCGTGTATGCAAGGTGACGAGTGGGTACATGAGTTGTACGCGGTACTTGACTGTTTTAGGCATAGACTATTTTCATAATTTAATTGAAATGTCATATCAAGTTCTAAATTCTCTTAGTTAAGTTATCCTTAATTGTGTTAGACCACCCTTACATGCCTTAATTGACTTGCTTAGTACTTATTCTACAACTTACTTGCTAAATTGATCTTATGTTTTAGTTGAACTTGTTGTCTCTTTTAATTGTTACATGCTATCTCTTCATTAATAATTATCATTATTTGAAGTTATTTTCCGTATTATATCTTTCCTTATTGATTTCCAATACTTGAAGTAATTGTTCATTTTATCCCCTTACTTGTTGATTTCGATTATTTGAGACTCGTTGTTAAATATTATCTCTTTCATTGTAAGTTAGTCTTATCTAATATCATGGTTATACATTATTTCTCTCATTGTTGAGTTATTTGGTGTTAAAGTTGTGAAAGTCGTTAAATCATTAAGACTGCATTGGTTATTGTTGAAACATCTATTTTATTGATCATTTTTTATTCATAGTTATTGTTGATACGTTTGTATAGGTTGTGGTGGTCCGTGGGCTATTGTTGTGGAAACATTGATATTGTAGTTGTCAGAAAAGTTGTGATATATATGGGCACTTGTGGTGCAAATTGTTATTATGATATGATATTGACGCGCATGCGGTGGTATAAGGCTTGGGGTTAATATGCACGCAGCGGCATAAGGTGGGACTTGTGTGTGTGTTTCTTGTAGGGGGACTACGTGAAGCCACGCAGTGTCATAAGGTGGGCTAAAGTGCGTGCAGCTATTTCGGGAAACTGTTTTCAAAAAGGTAAGGCTCACGCGACTGTATAAGGAAATATTGTGATTAAAATTGAAAAAAAGTGAATACAAGGCGGTACCTTGTTGTGAATCTTGTTGTTATTTCATGTTGCATACTCTTGGAATGATTCTGACAGCTTTTTCTGCAAGTTTACCCGAGCGAACCTATTAGGGGTAATTTCTGTGTTGAACCAGAAGCGATTCATGAAATCTTTTCCCATATCCTGCCACTCCCTCCATTTTCTGGGATTTTGGCGAGTGTACCAAGTAAGTGACACCCCTGTCACCCGTCCCATATAAGATATCAAACTTCGAAGGCTTGTACCCTATCGACATGTCCACATCAGGGTGTATACATAGTTCCTCAAAATATAGACTTTCGCTCCCTCGAGCGACCTGAAGGTTCTTGATTTATTTTCTCAATGCTCATAAATGTTCAAATATCGATTCTTCCTCCTTATAATTAGCTTTCCTTTTCATTTTGTCATATTTATCAACTTCATAAGGTAGCCTGATAGTGACGGGTGCTGCGAAAATGGGTTTTTAAATGGCATAATATAAGGGAGGAACTTATCGCTCATGTGCAGCGGTATTTGTCGCGGGTATGTGTTGGTTTTAGTTAGTGATGACATTGACGCCATCTCAAAAAGGGGTAAGATTTTTGTTGGTAGCAACTGCTGGGTTTTTAGTAAGATTTGGTACATAAGGGATGTGTATAGGATGGTTTGGTGGGTTCACAGGGGTTAGTGGGGGATTGAATCTATAGAAGAAAAATGGGGTGGTTGTGGGAGCATCGTCACAGACAGATGTCCCAATTCCCGAATGTGTTTTACTTACTCCCTTCATGATTCCATCTCTTGGCCCGTCCCAGTCACATGTTCTTCATTCCGCATATCATATTTCTCTCCCGATAGCCTCGTATTATCAGTTAGTGTGTTTGGTCAGATTATCTATCGAAGACATCTTCTCTTTCGATCTCAAGTTGTCTGGTGGTTCAGCCACTTTTGGATCAACACAAACCAACTTCTTCTTTTGGGGAATAATAATAAAGTAATACAAGAAAAGAGAAGAAAAAGAAAAAGAAAAAGAATAGAATTCATTTTTAGTGTTTGCACAAATATGGGCACACAGAGCAATTAGTTCACGTATTCGAGAAATCGCGTTTCCTAAAACTCGAGGGACCTCTCTTTTCTGGAGGTAGGACTAAGTCATGAATTTTGACAAACAATCAGCTTTGACATGTTAAATCCGAAGCAAATTTAGTTTTCCATTGATAATATTTATATAGTAACAGGGGGGAGAAACGGTTACATCATTGTTTTCAACATTCATAGGATTAAACAGGCTCAAAAAAACTTTCCCTTAGGGAAATGGAAATGTTCAAGATGAAATATACAAGGTGGGAAAACGAGTGAAATCAACCAGCTTCAAATAGCCATCCCTGGAATCATTTCATATCTCTTCTTCTTCTTTCTTCTTCAAATCCTTCTTCATCATCATTGAAATCGAGCTCTTCATCTAGGTCTTCCTTTGGTTCTGTCTCAGACTCAATTTGTATACATTCAACCACTCGGTCATCATACTCAGGGGGTGCGAGCATGTGATCAATTAACCCCAAGACCACTTGGAGGTGTATGGAGGTAGTCACGAGGTGGTGCGGCAAAATATCATGATAGATTTGCAAAGTTGCCACAACAATTTCCAGCCAGGCTATTCCTTCCCTGCTTGGCCGGGATATCTCATCTTCTTCATTGATCCAGACATAATATTCTGGAGTGCACCACGAATTATGACCCATTTGCATTGTGACTAGATCGTTACACTCATCCTGGAGCCTCTTTATCCTAGGTAACGGGATCTGCCGATTGTACTCGTCTAAATACACTGTCATCCTCATACAAAGAGGTACATCCTGAATAAACCCGAACTACTTGATAACTCATAGGGGTGAGTATGGTTGGATTCCCTCGAGTCCTATCAATGCAATAAAATACTTCTAGGGAGTCCTTAGGATTACCATACCGTTCAACCATGACAGCTTCTAATTGATCCACTCTCCATTTAAATTGGTCAGCATCTATCTCCATTCTTCATGTCCATGCGGGGAGACCCAATGCATCATTCTCTCATTGTGACTTCGAATCATGTTGCTAACGCCTACAAAGTAGTGAATTGTGACCTCTTGCTTAAAGAAGTGATCAGTGGCCCATATCTGAAGCAACAGGTTGCAGACCTTGAAGAAATCTCCCTGTGAACATGCCGACAATGCTCTAATAATGTTTTCTAACACCATAGGTACCAAGGTGTCTTGGAGGTTTCCCCATAATGTTTCCAAAACCACAAACAGCAAGTTGATATTGATTCGTCCTCTTCTTTGTGGAAAAAACAACAATCCTAGCAACGACAAAGAGAAGGTTATGGGTCAGAGACTTTCCCAAGTTTCCTAATCACACTGAAATTCTATTAAATATCATTTGTAGCTCTCGGGATGTCCAAATCTATCAAACAATTGGTCCAGGTTTACCCACCCATCTTCGATGTTCCTCAAACCCCGGTTGTTTTCCAGACGAAAAGCATTGAGAAACCTGTAGCCGAGCATGGTGACCGACAGTATTGGCTTCCTCCAAGTAAATGGAAGCTTAGTGAAACCAATAACCTCTTCCAATGTTAGAACCCACTTACAATCGGCAAACTTGAAACTACTTTGGCCAGATCCCAGAACTCTATCAGCAAATGAGTGAGTACCTTATCGGCCCGGATGTCCAGCAAGGTAGTCAATGCTCCTAGGTGCGTCCTGATTTCGTCTTCATGATATCGGCATATGTTCTTCCACCATTGCTTTAGCTTGTGTAGTTCTCCCATCACCATGTTAATCTCGGGGATGTTTTGGTTAATTTCCATTTCTGAAGAGGATAGAAAAAAGGGTCTGATAAATATTTGCTTCGTATCTTTAGTGTCTTGTCATGATTAGTTGGTCTTTCCATAAAAGCCATGTCTTTGGGTGCATGACCCATTGACATAGGGTGGCTTTCTTAATTGTGTGTCAATGCCAAGGACCAACTCACCTAAGGTTTATGAAATATGACCTATGTTTACTAGAGTAGAGTGTTTCCTAATTTTGAGTTGGATTGAATATGCAAAAGTTATGTCAGTTGACCTGACAAATCCATTCTCTGAAACTAAAGAATTTTGAAAGAAGGTTCGGAGGAGTGTAAAATACAACCCTCGTGTGCCATTGTGTGTGATAGTGTACGGCCAATAATCGATAAGAAAGGGTGTGATTATAGTATATATAAATCGATAACAGATAGTGGGATGTTAGCAATAACATTAAGGATAAGCATATAAGTACATAATGAGCAAGTAAGGCAAGTAAGCATAAAATTGCAAATTAAACACTTTTAAGCAGTAGACAAAGAATCCTAAATTCTAAGCCTAGTCTAAGTTTACTATGTTCAGAACCTAAATGTGTAATCCCCAACAGAGTCGCCATGTTTTTGCACCCTATTTTGCATGAGTCAAAACAAGATTCAACTAGTAGTTTCCTTGTTGATGATAAAAGAGAGTCGCCACCTAGTTTTTAAAGTCTACTAGGGTACATGTTCAATTACTAAGATAATTTTTTATTAGTTTGCTAACCGCTAAGATTTTTGGTAAGGGTTATTGTTCTTCAAAGGGAAAGGTGTTAGGCATCCCTTAAAATCTACCTAACGTAGCTCCATAGGAGTTAGACTAGGTTTAAGGAATTAGTTGTCTATATTCTGCTTTATTGGTGCTTTAAAAGTATAGCTTATTGTATATCTAGTTTAAGGCCTATCACTTGAAAAACGTAATACATGTAATTTTAAAAGGAGGGTATAGATCTATAAAAGCCTTTAAGAAAATGTTTACATCTATATGATTGAAAGGGTTTTTAAGAAATGAATAATAGAAATGATCAACGAGCTAGAATTATTATTACTAAGTCATAAAGTTTCTTTTATCCTATGTCTTTACAGCTTTCCTAGGTTATTAACATAGTTCAAAGGATACAAAGAAAAACCATCCAATCTGATATCACAAGTATTACATACATATGATAATAATCAGTAGAATTAAAGAGATAAGAGAAAGAGGTGAATCTAGGTTTGGCCGTGAATAGAGGTAAGCCTAACAGGTAGTGAAGGCGGACAACAGCAGCTTTAGACTCCAAAAAGGTGGAGGTACAGAACTTGGGCCTGAGTTCTTCGAGAATTCGGCGGACTAATTTAAATACATGTACAAAAAAAAGAGAAAACCATTATATATGTGGCCCAATATACATAATTATATATAAGTGGCATTAATACAGATCCAAGATATACTATTAAAATCGACAGTAATCAAGAATGCATAATTAGTATAATGTCACATTTAGTAAAGCAATTTACTGTGAAAGCCTTTGTTTCCATTGAACACTAAACCTAAAATGATCAATAGATGTCAATAGATTAAAGGCTAGGGGTTGAATTCCATTCATGGCCAAATTACTGTTTAAATCCATGCCACTTCAAATATCACAAGGGTCTCAAGGACCCCAAGCACTTTTGTGTCAGGGAGAGTAACTCAACCAAGAACTAAATTATATTCCCAAATACCCCTAACTACTCACACTTACTCTTCTCTACAGGTTTAGATTCTAATAAGGTGTTCATTTCAAACTCCAATACCACATCGGTGCTTTATACACAATAAGGGATATATTTCAATGACATATCTTGAATACCATAGAATCATTAGACATTTCTTGATTTGCATACAAGCATATAGTACCATCATGCATTCTTATTAAGCTTAATAGAACTCCGGCAGATTTAATTGTAGGTGCCAACAAACAATGAGAGAACAACAACACATGAATTTAAGAACCCAGAATAGGTAGGTCATGCAGTTCAAAGGGGTATAGGAGGAATCAAGTGTATTGCTCTTACTAATACTGTTTGAAGGATCATTCTTATGAAATATCATTACCTATCATCTACTTAATCATACATACCTAATGGGGGTATACAGACCAATATTCCATTCCTTGCTAAGTGAGAAAGTTAACAAACGGCTTCAACATTCTTAAGAAAATAAGGGGGGAGGGGCAAGAAAATATATTGGCGAGTAATCTCCAAAGAGATCTTCATTCACATATAAGTTGATTAAGAGTCAAACATGTGGTTGTACATTCAAGGGATAGATGAAAAATTAAAGGGACTCTTTCTAAGTCTATAGGTAAACTTCAGTGAACTTAGTAGGTTTCAATGGCATGGGAACACAGTCACGGACATAATATGCAAGAAGCAGTTTCCTTTAAGGAAAAGAGGAGTATAGAACTCTTAATGGGGGGCATTTAAATGAGTGCTTGATGTATTCCAACCAAAACTTACAGCATTACAACATGATTAAGAATTAAACATGGAATTTTACTAACATTGTCATCATAGTGGTCTTGAACACTATACAATAGTACTAGGAAAAATATTAAGTTATGAGAAAAATAGATTAGTTGTTATAATGAAGCTTTGCAACGCATGGTTCTATCAGACAATATTCATCTACAGTAGGTACAATTAATTAGGTTTATAAACATGACTCAAACCAAGTGGATAGATGAAGACAGAACTGAAGTGAACAGGTTCCTTAGGGCTTAATTCTAGTTAATTTAAGGCATTTTACCATATAATGAAGTTCATAGGTTCAATAAAATAGAATGGGAGCTGATAGAATGTCTTATAACGCATTATGCATCATCGATAGTATCATTTAACAAAAGATAACAGAACAATCATGCATGTAAATTAAAATGACTAAAAGAGGAGGAGAGTTGAGGTTCACTAACCTCCTTTTAGGAAACAAACCAAGCAAGACTCCTATATAGCCGTTAAGAATCCAAGACTCAAGACTTACACCAATATAGTGCTAAGAATCGGAAAAGAGAGAAATCAGAAACCCATTAAGAAATTGTGCTTAGATTAACAAATTTTTATATGCTACTGCGTTGTGTATTGATGTTTTTAGATTGTTAGATGTTGTTAGGTGCGAGCCATTAAGTCTCATATTTATAGCTCCTCAAGGTCTAGTGTTCCGGCAGATTCAAATTGGTAAATGGAAAGTGAAGAAATATTGATGATGCGAGCAGATCAAGTGAAAATCAAAGAAGAGAATAGGTGAAAAACAGTACCTAAGTGAAGTGCAGACCGTTGATGGCAATGACCCATCGGAAAAAGCCCAACAACCCAAAGGTCACTACGTTTGACATCTGGGTACAGAATCTTCATGATGAAGTTCTGAGGAGGCTTCTCATGGGCTTTTACTTGAAAGAACACAAGAAATATTAGACAATTTGAGATCTCACTCGTTGGTCTGTAATTTCTACATTAGGGATTTTGAAATTAAGCGGTTGACGTGGAAAGAAAATAATGAGATTCCTAGAACAGAGACATGACGGATGGCCATGCATTTCATGGACTTGAAAAACCAAAGACAATTTGAAGTTTCATTTCTGGATTAGGGTTTTTGGATTAGGGATTTTGGATCCGAACAATGAAAGAGGAAAGAAAAAGCAGGATTCACGGATTTGGATGACAATAAGAATGATTTGTGGTTTGATTTGTGACCTAGCACTAATTTGTACAAGGTTTTCTTGATTGATTAGTCTGGTGAGTTTGAGAGAAATGAGAGAAAAAGGGGAAACGGGCGGTCGAGTCTGGTGAGGAATGATTAGAGTTTGGGGATGGTTGGGGTTGGGGTTGGCTCTGTAGGTTTAAAATGATGGGGTTGATCTGGTCTGTTGGATCTCTTGATCAACGGTCCTGATAATTTGGGTATTAAAAGATTAAAATAAGATAAAATGATGGCCATTGGATTGTAGGATTTGACGGCTGAGATTAGGTCTGATAGAGTACTAAAATTAAAGGGAAAAAGGAGATAAAATTAGAATCGTTGATCTACATGATGGACGGTTTGGATTCATTGTGTTTGTTGTGTGAGTGGCAAAAGCGGGTGATGTGGCGCACCATTATTGGTTTAAAAGGAGTGGTGTGAATTTCCAAAGTAGAAAGAGATGGGGTATTTGGACTAGATTAGTTCCGGATTGGGCTTGACATTTGGGCTAAAATGATTTAAATAATAGTAATCACGCTAAACTATGTCTAATAAAAGACTAAACGGGCGTTACAATATAATCTGGGGTATTATGCTCAGAGTTGATCCCACAGGGAATTAACGTATCAATCAAGTTGTTAGAATACGCAACTTTTACTCAATAAATTCTCTCAAGACTTTTTGAATATAAATTGATGATGTTTTACGAATTCTACTAACAATAATAATAACTAATAATGTGTTGTAAATAATTATGATAAAGGTCTAAGGCTATGGTTTCCCCCGTTGGTGAACTTACTTCTCAGATATTTCATGTACTTTGATTAATTATCTCTATCAATCATGAACACTCTATCTACCATAAATCTCTCTCAAGTAATTATGATAATTTACTAGACGCACTCTCTCAAGTTACGCTAGCTAGATTGCTTTACAGTTCACTTTAGATTGCACCCGAAGTATCGTTATTTCTAATCCAACTTCTAAACCCTCGGTTATGACTTTCTTCTATACTCTGGGAGTGGTGTTGTTCATNATTCAATTAACTACAACAAGAACGTAGTTGAACAAATAGAGATGAACAATCAACCAAACTATATTAATATCACCATAAGTTTATCCCCCAACGGGTTCCACCAAAACCCTAGATTAAGAAACTTAGCTACTCATATTCATAAGAACCAGTTCTAAAATAACTTGCACAATTGAATTACAAAATAGTAAGTAAAAGCTATGAAAATCAATGTTTGCAGTAATCCACACGTGTTCTTTACTTCAATGGCTTCTCTCCCCCTTCAAGTTGTGTTTTTGGGTCTATTTAAATTTTTGGGATAAACCCTAGCCGTGTAGGAGACTTCTATTCCAACCGGGAAACACTTAAAACCTTTAAAACTTGGAATTGACCGGACCTCGGGACCCAGGCGTTTGGGCTCACACGCCCCCTTAAAGCCAGGGCAGACATGGCGTTAGGGGCTAAACGCGCCACTAACGCCAGGGTCAGCCTGACTTTAAGGCCAAAACACCCGGCTATATCCCGGGTCACTCCTTTTCGACTCTTGAGCGTATTTTCGACGTTCATGCATCCATTTAGCTCGGTTTCCATCTCCAATGCACCTACACATGAAATAGACTCCATTATGCACATAAAAAGTGTATTTTTATCATTAACGCAGATAAAATGTAAGGCATATAACGTGGTAAACCATAAATTCTAGCCACGCATCAATACCCCACACATAAATATTTGCTCGTCCTCGAGCAATCTAACTACACTCATGTACACAACTTATTGAGCAAATACCTTAACACATTATACCAAGAATTTTTAAAACATTTCAATCACAGAGGTGTGACATCTTCGCCTCAATAGTTGACTCACATATACCATGCTTTATTCACAATCCACTCACTAATCTATCATAGAGGTCCACATTACCTTTCCTTTGTGAATCATGTGCCCTCACCAAATCAAAGAGCTAGTTCCTCACACAACAAAATTTAAAAACACTTAGGAAGTCAAGATAGAAAGAATTCACTCGCTTCAGAAATAATATTCATATGCCACAAAAGATGCACCATAGGCTTGCCCGTAGTGTACTACTCTACTAATCGAGTTCATTCAGTCTAAGATCAAGTAGGACTTTATTTAGTTGTAATGTAGGCTGCGAGACAGGTAGGATACATTTGGATATAAGAGTGAATACACCTCCCTAAGCACATTAATACATATACCTTCGCATTCAACCTCAAACTTATATTAAGCCAAACTCCACATTTACATCCATGTTATTACCCCATACTTCTTCAAGCACAATTACATTAAGAGTCACCACATATATTCTTCTTTCACAACAATACAATTGTTAATTTTTTTTTTTTTTCCTCAAGTGACTCTTACTTTTTCAAACAGTGCTCCTTTCTCCTTATTTTAATTATTCCCCTCAAAAACCAACCTACCACCCCACACTTTAACTTTTCCATATTTCATCACTTTTTTCAGTGCTTACGAGAGGTGACAAGGTTCAAATATATGATCGATTCAAACAAAGGGGTATGGCTTGTAATGTGGTTGCCAAAGAAACAGGATTATAGGCTCAACGGGGTTAACTACGATACATAATAATTAGGTGGGTAAAATATATATAGTTGGCTCAACAAAGAAATGCCTATATCACTTCCAAGACTGAACAAAACTTCTATTTCGCTTTGCACACACACGGGGAAAGTTCTAGACATCAAATGCAATGCACAGAATAGCATACAAACCTCACACACACTTGGCACATAACTCACTCCGGATTGGATCTATCACGACACTCCAGTCAAAGCACTTAAGTAGATCTTAAGAATTCCTTATTTAAGGTATTTATCCTAGAGTCAAAAGATTGAGCCTAAGCGTCACAACCATAGTACTGACTATTCTCAACGCATTAGCACGTTTTGAGATATTTCTACTATTAAGCCCTCAACCATGTGGTTACTACTCCTAAAAATTAAAAACTACCTACACCCGGTTCAATTAAAAACCCTTGGAAAAGAATCGTGGTCTAAAGAAAAACCAAGGGGGAATTACTACACTACCTAAAACAAAAATCTTTTTGGTATTTTCATTAGACATACTTCCCTCAAGAGAACTGTCTGAGAGATCCATCTTCGGGAAGAGTCCACATATTTCTAAATTTTTTTTTAACAAATAAACATAAAAACATAAAGGCTAAAAACAAACAACTACAAACATTTCACTGAAAATGGAAGCTAAAAACAAACGAAATAAAATTTTCACTACCAAATTTCACAATTTCAACAAGTAACACAATTCACACAACACACACATATATATAGCACCCAACACTTAGTTTATGCACTGTCCTCAGTGCATCATATATAGACAAAGCACAAAGTAAAACAAGGTGCAAGATACTTCCTGGTCACTCAGCGTCTTCATCATTGGACTCTCTCCATTCCTCTTCACACTCATCTTCTCCATTATCATCCTCATCCGAGCGCATTAGCTCCACATCAGAATCTTCAGGTGTGTTTATATCTTCATCATATGGTAGCCTGTACCCCTCACCTGATCCTATCATCTGCTGAGCATGAGCATTGAGTGGGTATCTCTGATTCAACTCGTCCCTTTCATTAACTGACATCGTACGACCTCCTATGCGCAACTGCAAATCCATCATCCCATAGAGATGGGCCATGAAGTTATCATCCCTGACATAGCGCTTAGTATTGGTCAGTGAAGACTCTTCTTTCAATCTTAAGCCAGTGATGTCAGTTTCTCGGGTGAGTTGTTGATCAGTAATGTGGTCAAAGTCGGGCTCAACCGCTACCTTACTATCTAGCAGGAACTGAGTCAGGAAACTCGGGAAAGGGATTCGATCAATTCTATTGTTGGCCCCCACCAACCCCATTTGATAGAGAATCAGGTGGCCCACATTCACTTGCTACCCAGTCATTAAGAAGTAGAGCACACAAATCCTCTCTCGGTTGATTAAGGTGTCATGGGTGCACGGTAGTATCCGTGCATTAATCAGTTTCAGCCATACCTGGTTTCAGCATTCATCTTCTTCTTGGGAAACCTTTTATGGCGATTAGTGGATCTATCCTGAATCCAAGCAGCCTTGTAATCAACCCTACAAAGTGTATGCCTCACTTCTCGATAGTTAGGATGGCTGGTAAATTTCTCTAGAGGCTCTACCGGAACATTTGGTGCACCTAAGAAATCACATATGACCTTGGCCGAAAAATCCACCAAGTGCCCACGAATTGGAACCAATTCTTCCTTGTCCTTAGGGTAAAACCTTGCATAGAACTCCCGGACTAAATTGAGGTTGATGTTGCCATGGTGTTTGAACACATATCCCAGAACCAATTCATGGATGCTCCTCCAAATTTCCGAGAATTTAGTTCTAAGAGAACCCTCGTTGATAGCTCCTTCCGGGTGGACATGCTTGGGTTTGCAACGAGCATACCATTTCCTGGAGTGTGGTGGTATGATGTTGACACCATATTCCCTTTGACCAACGGGTCGCTGCCTCATAGCAGCCACAGCAGCTACTGCTTCCTCACCAGTCATGCTAGAAGTAGCATCTCCTCATTTTCTTTTCTTTTGAGCTGGTGGGGGTTTTGATTTGGTTTTCGGTGGGGCTGAAGATGTGTCCTTTCCCTTGCTGGTGGCTCTTCTGGGAAACATTGTTTTACCTGCATAGTTTATCAGTAATGAATTAGTGTCACAAAGTATATACTATCTGTTTTCGCATTGTGCGAAGGTTACTAAGACTTCACCTTTGCAAGTTTATGACAATTGACACACATTGCTACCTATTAGCTTTTTGTGAGCCACTTTTCATTTAAAATTTCATGGAATTCAAGATGTATGACGCTAGTGGTGTATTTCCCCGGAGACTGGGGCTCCAAATGGGACATGTCTTGACATTGAGGCATTACATCGAGCACTTGGCTGGCACAATTGTCATTGGAGCTCTTATGGACTTGAGGGACTTCCTCATGTTACCAAATCAATTTGGGGTTCCATAATACCACTTAATTTCACCATTTCAGCTCATTTCTAAAGGGTTTCGGGACTTGGGATGCATAACACCACAACATATTTCAAGAACTTCATAAACCCATACAAAATTCATCATGAAATCAAGGATACACTTTTCACCTACTTAAAGTCGATTGAATAAAGTATAGGGCTAGAATCATACCTAACGGATTGATGTGTGTTAGCCAGATGAAGTATACCACAAATTTTTTTTTTGACCCTGTGGAGATCTTGTGTGTGTGGTGGGTGATAATGGGTTGTTAAAAGTGATTTGTTTTTATGAAGTGAAGATGAGTGTGTCAAGCTATGTGATTTGATGTGGCTATGAGAGACAATCAGTGTTTAGGTGTGTGCTTGGGAGTGTAAATTGCTTGAGAGAGAGTTGGGAGATGAAAAAATAGGAAAAGTGAACTTACCTGGCGTTAGTCGTGCGTTTTAATCAGAAAGCCCATGCACCGTGCCGTTATCCAAGCATTGCACACTTAAGCCAGCCCTACCCTGGCGTTAGCCAGGCGTTTGGCTCTTAACGCCAGCCTTACCCTGGCATTAGCCAGGCGTTTGGCTCTTAATGCCAGCCATCCCCTAGGTTTAGCCAGACGTTTGGGGCTTAAGGCCGACTTAACCCCGGTTGTGTTCCCACCTTCCGTCATGCTAAAACACTACTACATTCACCCGAATTCACCTGCAAGCTCGTTAGTACCTATAATTACACTCAATACTTCTAGTTATTCTAAGATTTACTACACATTGGGTTGCCTCCCAACAAGCGCCTTATTTAATGTCGTGGCACGACAATTACAACAAACCAATAGGTTGCCTCATATGAAGCGCCTGATTTAACGTCGCGGCATGACGTAGCATAAAAGATATTTAAGGATTGTCTGGTGTATTAGGTTCACCCAGGTACACAATAGCCAGCACATTGGCTTCAGTCATTCTAACATATTTTTTTAATCTTTGTCCATTGACCTTGAAGGTATTAGACTCATTTTCAGCAGTAATCTCCACAGCACCATAAGGAAATACATTGAGCACTTTAAACGGTCCAGACCATCAGGACTTGAGCTTACCCGCAAACATTCTTAATCTTGAATTATACAGTAATACCTTGTCTCCTGGTGTGAAATCCCGATCCACAATATTTTTATCATGAAGTCTCTTCATTCGTTCCTTATACAACCTAGTGTTTTCAAATGCTTGGCTTCTGAATTCTTCTAATTCTTGTAATTCTGTGATCCGATTTTCTACAGCAGTATCGAAATCCAGATTCAGCTGCTTCAATGCCCACCAGGCTCGATGTTCTAGTTCGACGGGCAGGTGACATACCTTACCAAATACCAAATTGTATGGAGACATACCGATTGGTGTTTTATATGCGGTTCTGTAGGCTCAGAGGGAATCATCAAGTTTCTTCGCCCAATAAGTTCTTGTGGCGTTAACTGTTTTTCTTAGTACACTCTTTATTTCCCGGTTTGATACCTCAACCTGCCCGCTAGTTTGGGGGTGATATGGGGTTGCTACCTTGTGACGTACGTCATATTTAGCAAGCAACTTTTCAAAAACACGATTGCAGAAATGCGTGCCTCCATCACTTATAATGTCCCTTGGTGTCCCAAAGCGGGTGAATATATTCTTCTTTAAGAACCCCACCACCACTTTTGCATCATTGGTGGGGAATG
>ML377043.1:2831-13134 GCA_005239525.1 Nicotiana knightiana | reverse complement strand
TATGCTGAAGTTTTTGTCTTTATAACTGGGGAACTTCAGCCCCGTATGCTGAAGTTCCCCATTTACAAAGACAAAAACTTCAGCTCTATAACTGGGGAACTTCAGCCCCATATGCTGAAGTTCCACATTTACAAAGACAAAAACTTCAGCTCTAGAGTTGAAGTTCCCCATTTACTAGAGCTTCAGCTCTAAAGCTGAAGTTCGCAATCTACTTCAGGCCCGTCTACTAGAATGCTGAAGTTTTGCGTGATTGCCTTTGCTACTTCAGCCCCGCATGCTGAAGTTATGCGCAAAAGCGGGTACAGATGCAATTTCTTTTACAAAGCGGGTATAAGTTAAAACGTGACACAAAAAGTGGGTACGGATGCAAAAGCCCCAGAAACTCTCCCAAACTCTTCTACCTAATTTTTCTTCATCTTCTCTTCTTTTAATTTTCATAGTTCATTAGATCTAGAGTTTTGAGTGCCACATGAACATTGTAGTTTGAAGCTTGAAATGTTCTTATTATTTTATCATATTGGTTTATTATTCAATCTTACGTTTAATTATTTGATTGCTTGATCACCAATTGAATACTATCTACGAATCTAGGGTTGAACTCGGGAGAGGAAATTCTAGTTGCAAATAAGATTGAGTAGAGCAAGATCTTAACACTGGGAGGGGGGGGGGAGGGCGAATTTGCGGTTAGGATAGGAATATACCTAATTGCCTTGCTTGGTTACTGTACAGAAATTATTAATGCGTTCTTGTTAATTTTAATTCCATAGGAATATAGGCGTTAGATTAGCTTGAATAGGCAAGTAGTACTTCGGGAGAAGGATACGAGCAATATTAATCCCAACCAATAAACCAGATAAATTAATTAGATGATTCAAGTGAAAAATTCAACGAGATTGTTAGCTAAACCATAGCTCTAGAATATTCACTCACATTGAATTCGTGTCTAATTTCGCCAACTTATTTTCTTTAATCTCTTAATTTTTTACTCTAGATTAATTTTAGTTAAATATTCATATGTTAGGATTCACTTGAATATATTAGTTGTCTTAGTTTAATTTAGTTGATAGTTAATCACAAGTCCCTGTGGGTATGATATCTGGACTTACAATCCTATATTACTTGTCGACCACGTATACTTGCGTGTGTATTTGGGAGCAACAAATTTTTGGCGCTGTTGCCAAGGACTTAGAAATTAACTAGTCTACTAGATTAGATTTTTACTCTTTGACTATTCAAGTTCTTAAATTTTTATCTTATTTTAATACTTACTATCTTTGTTGATATGGAATCTTGGAATAGTAATTGGTCGAATAATAGTTATTCTTATTATGTCAATCCTTGTCCATATTATGGAGGACCACACATGTGGTAAAATTGTGCATCTTAATCTGATGTGTGAAATATTTGTAATGTGTGTGGTTTTCAAGGTAGCAATTGGTATGGTTGTCCTAATTCTTATTATCCTTCTCAAAGTTCTTATTATAATATTTTTAATAATGTTTATGAGTTTGATAGGAGCAAGAAAGTAGAGAATATGGAATGTATGGCTCGTATTATGAACATGATGAGGCAAGCAACCGAGCAACAGAACATGGTGATAAGGCAAATAGACGAGCAACAAGATGAAAATCAAAAGGCTATACAAAGGATTAGTGCAGCACTCATGAGAATAAAGGCCGAGGCGGAGGAAGTGGCTGAAGAGAGCGAGTTCCCACCAGAAGATAATTTAGAAGAAGCAGATATAGTGAGCAAATCTTAGCTAGAGGAACAAGCTCAACTGAAAAAATCTCATGAGTTTCTCCGTGATGGTCTTTCTAATATGACAGAACAACTGATAAACGAAAGAACTGAGCTCAGGAAAGGATAGACCAATTTGGCTCAGATATCCGTGACTTGCAGGTTCAATTGAATAAAAAGGTTGAGGCGTCTGATGTCGTACAACTAATTGTTGTGGATACTGGCCAGCTTGTAGTGCGGAAAGAGGAATTCCAACCTTTTGACCAAAATATTATTATTGATGCCAAGGTTGACGAAGTGCGCAAAAGTGAGGATGTCAAAAGTAAAGCGATTCTAGAGTTGGAGCGCATTGGACCTTATTCTAATTATTTTTCAACATTGTGTTTGGTTGCTGACACGAGAATTGATCCATTTAAGCATCTGGAGGAGTCAATGAATGAGGAACAAAGTACATATATTCTGAAATTTGTGATGCCAAGGAGACAAAACGACGTTCTTCACTTAAGAGTCAAGAAGTGCAAGCTGCGATATCTACTGCTTGGTTCCTTTATTTTTTATGTAACCGCCTTAATATGGATGGTTGATTGTGGCCTTTTATTTTTTTCTTGTGGCGGATTGAAGCGTTGCACCAAGTTGCTAATCTTTTTTTTGTATTGTGGTTGTACAACCGCCGTAATTGTTCAGCTAAACTGGCTGCTTTAACCCTAATATTTAAATATATTATTTTTCCAAATAATATTATATTAATTCCATAATTACCATTTATGGCAATAGTGTTCCATTTTTACATCTTATCTTTTGCATCTTATGCACCCAAACTTCTATAGTACTTCGACATAATAATTTTAGCACAATATAAAAGAGAAAATAACCAGAATATTTATCTCAGAGAACACAAGCATTTCAAAATTACATCATCAATATATGAAAATTTCAAAGTATGATTCAATAATAATACCCAAAAAGTCACAGTTGATTCTAAAGCTGATTACTAATTGGTACTCGGTCGATATACGTTGCATATATATAAGCAATGTACTGCAATTGCAATCCCACTCCATTTGGTGGCTTAGCTGACCATTTTCTAGAAAGAAAGAAAAGGTAACGTGAATAGAGAACTAGTTCGAGTCATCGGGTGTGTTTGGTAAAGCGGGAAAATATTTTCTAATTTTCCTGTCCTACTTGTTTACCCTCAAAATCGAATAACACTTAAATTTATAAGTGATTTTAATGTACATGATTTAATTCGACACAAAGCAATTGATGAAGTAGATAACCAATAAAGAAAGACAGAAATAATTTAAACCACACGAGTGAGATAGTTCCAGTCACAGCAAAATAATCGACCTCGATTCGCGCCCACTACGATCAGCGATAATGAACAAGAAAGATAGATAATAGTAGAGAAAATAATAATATATTCCCTTGAAGTGCGAGTTACAATGTGTTTTACAAATAATCAGACCCCTTTTATATAGTAGGAGAATCCTACATTAGGTACAATTCTATAAAAGGTAAAAATCTCCTAATTAACTGATTGCCAATTTCTTTTCGGTATGTGCCGAGATCCCCGCCTTGATATTTGGTCGGTCACGGATATTACGGTCTTCTGCTGGTCGTGCTCGACCTCCTGACAACATTCCTCGAAGTTAATCAAAGTTAGGAACGATCCCGAATCACGATCCCGATATCCTCGAGGGAAGACGTCATGGTTTGGACTCCGAATTGGTGAGATCTCTACCTCGGTCTAGGCCCCCGTTACAATTTCTCGAGCTTGGCTTATCATGTCGGAGACCGAGATGTACTACGATATCGGTTTTGTCTGTATACAGATAGTCCCCTTGTTTCTCGGAGAATGAGTTGATGAGAAACGACATGAGTTTCCGGTTCCTTCTTCGAGACATCGTATCAGAAATGACAAAAATGCAAAATGTCTCGTCAGTCATGTCATAATGGCATTAATTTCGTGTCTGCCGCCGGTCGGCTACCCCTGAATGCGAAGCGTCCCCCAGTTCTTATAAATACCATCTCCTTTGTTCATTTTGCCTTTACATCAAACCTTCTGCCTTCGAGCTTTCAAGATTTCTGCACTCCTCTAGCGTTTTTACCTCCATTACTCAGGGTCCTTTGCAAAAAACTTTCACCCAACTTCTTCCCAAGCCGACAAGTCTAATTCTTAAACTTCCTTTCTTTTTTCATCTTTCCCAGTTTTCCCGCCACTTCTACTTTCCAAAGAAATGGCAAAGGCTTCCAAAACCATCCCCTAGAAAGAGAACCCTTCTACTTCTTGGTCGGCCAGTAGGACTGAGGCGACCGCTCAGAGCGTAATAATTGATGAACCGGTGGCCGAACCTCCCTTGAAAATATTCATCCCCGGGGGTTGGTCGGTAAATAAAGTCTTCAAAGTTGAAAAAACATCCTCCGTACCGGGTCGGTGTGAATACTTCTCGAGATAGATTTGTTCGATCACTGAAGAGGTCCTCCTTACGGTTCGGATAGATTGCAACTAGGCCAATAAAACCGTAGTGGTCCCCGACCCGGATGAGGCCATTACCACCCATATAGAGGGATACTTGAGTGTTTACACTTATCCCTTCACATTGGGACCGGTGGACCTGATCATCATAGACTTCTCCAAGAGGTACGAGGTATGCCTCGGTCACATCTATCCTTCAATGTGGAGGGTCGTGATCCTTCTCTGGTTCTTCGTGAGTAAATTGATGGCTCCTGGTTCACCGTGGAACACCTACTTCGTCTGTATAATCCCCGACTATTTCGAGGGGGTTGATAAATCTTGTGCGTCGGAAAATCAAAGCTCGGCTCTCTAGCATCGATAAGGATCAGGATCGAGGTTGGAAAGGTCAGTTTTTCCCGAGTGAGGACTTCAGACCTGATTTCGGCGAAATACATGCCACTCCTTGAGAAGTGGAATACAAGACGTAAGTGAAACTTTCCTTTGAATGTTGAATTTACGTTTACTTCTATTTTTCTTATTGGTGTTTGTGGTGGTCCAGCCATTGCTCGAGTACCAAATGTTGTTCCTCGATTCAAGGAGTGGGTTAAGGATATCGTTTCTCAGATGCCCTACTCCGAGCGCTTGTGGCGCGAACTCTCAAAGGGCCGTTGGGAGGCCTGTTCCCCTGGTAAGATCACTTTTCAGATCAGGTCGTGTTAGGCCTCTCCTTTTACTATCAAGTTCTTATTCCTTTTAATTTCTTTCTTAGGTTTGCCTAAGGATGTCGAGCTTAGGCCTCCGATTGATGACGAGGACTTGACCGTTGAGTCCCCTGCTCCGGGGCAGGCCGGAGAGAAGAATAGGGGGAGGGCTCCGAGCTCCCCAAGCTCGGAGAAAAAGAAACCAAGGAGGAGGCTGGTCCGTAAGCCAAAGGAAACCTCCAACTCCCTAGTGCTTGACTCGAACTTACTCCACCGGTTCAGGGACGATTTTGAGGAGGATGAAATTTTAGTGGCCCGAGGGCCATCAATCCGTGAGGAACAGGCGTCAGCCGAGGGGGAACAACAGAGGCCAATCCCTCCCTAACTTAAGAGGCCGATGCAGTAGCGAGGGTTGAGAATCCTCAAGACGCCAATTCTTCCTGACCCGATGTCATTGATATAACGAGATCACCTTCATTCACTGACTCGATGTTTGGTGAAGCTCAAATGACGAAGGAGCGGTCAAATGAGGGGGTCCAGGGAGTGTACGATCCTCTCCATGGCTATTTTGACGGCGTGGAATCCACTGCCACTGAGGATGTCACCGGATTGGGCGACTTGGAAGTACCGAGGAAAAGCTCGCCCTCATGGGTAGGTGGGTCTAATTCGAGCCCGAGGCTGGTCAACCTGTTCCCTGCCCCGAGTGTTGACCCTGGTCGGAAGCGGTCGATCATTATCTCCGTTTCGTAGGATTCACAGGGTTCTTTTTGCACTTGTAGGGGTATCTAGTTACCTATGGTTCCTGGCGATCAAAGACGACCAAGAAAAAATGAACGAAGTGGATTACCCATGCCTGTTCAACAAAGCATAACAGGCGCTGAACCGGGTAAGGTGTCACTGATCCTTTTTATTTTTCAGTTCTGGTTATTGGTGATCTTAACATTTCTTCTCATATTTGCAGGCCTCGGTGCTTCACCACGAGACCTTCCTCTGGTATAGGGAAGATCTGAGCCAGCTCGTGGCTGAAGCTAGAGTGCTCACCGAGAAGAGAGACATGTACAAAATTCTTAGTGAGCAACATGAAGAAGGGGTTAAGAGCCTTCGAGCAGAATTGGACGTGGCTCGAAAAGAATGCCATCCTAGTTGAATTGGTAAAAATATTTGTAAGCAAGTGATGATGAATTAGACACGGTGACTAACGGTCCGAACCCACAGGTCCAACAGAAGATTGATAGGATCGATCAGCTTCGGGCCGAGATGGATGTGATAAAGGTCGAGGCCGAAGAATGTAAAAGCAAAATGGATCGCTTGGCCTCGAAAAAGGAAATTGTGTAGGCGCAATTGGCCTTGGCGGAGGCTCAACTTCTAATGATGAGAGATAAATTCGAGGCTCAATCTCATAAAGTCGAGGAGCTCCAATCTCAACTAAGCTCGGTTGCTGTCGATTGGGAGGCCTTCACCAAAGAACTTAAAGCGGCCAAGTCGGTAGCTGAAATAACCAAGGTCGATACCGACGAGATGGTGGCCTAGTATAGAGCCAATGCCGAGGCAGCCCAGGACCGCTTGAAAGACATTATTGTGTATGAGAAGCGGCAGTCCCGAAGGGAGTCTCTCGAGGAGGTTCATGCTCGAGGTTTTGATTTGTTGATCGAGATCGAAAACGCTAAGAGGCTTGAGGCTGAGGCCAAGAAATTGGCTTACCTCGAGGATGATGAAGAAGAAGATTCCGAGGGTTACGGAGGGTCTGGAGGTGGAGAGGACCCCGATGGTCCCGATGATGAGGAGGCCCCCGGTAAGGGATTGGCCATTTAGATGCTTCACAGATGTTTTTGCTTTTCTAATTTTTTGTATTATCTTCCTCTTTTGTTGAGGCCATTTGGCCTTTGTAAAAATTTGTATCGAGGTTGTTTGGCTCTTGTAAAAAATCTTTTGATATATATATATAAGGATTTTTCCCTTTAACAAATTGCAAAGATATCGAATGCCTTAGCACGTTACAACTAGGTATTTTTTGGAGGTTCGAATAGGCCTTGTTCTCGATATTATTTTGCTTAATAACTCGTGAGGAGATTGGTATGACCGGGAGTTGATGTTTTAGACGCCAACACCACACAAGAAGATATATTAAATTGTGTGGTACCTAATTTTTGAGTGCTGTCTAATAAGAAGAACCTGGTTCTTCTTGGTGTACTACTTACTACTATTTGCAGAATATTAAAGCAGTAAAGTAAAGACACAGATATTTTACGTGGAATACACCTGGCTCAAAAAGTGAAAAAACCACGACCTACTTCTTAGTAGGATTTTCTCAACTCTTCACTAAAACTCTGAGCCAAACAGACTTACAAAATAAACTCTTTTGTAATCCTAAGGATTAACTCTAACCCTTTGTAGTAACTAGCCCCAAGCTAATTTCTACGCACCTCAAGTTAACTCTAACTTGATCAATACGTACCTATCACAATTGCTTCTATGAAAGATGAAAAGATACAATATTAAAGCTCCTACTACAATCAACTAGACTCAATAATTAATCAGATGTAACTGGTTCTTCTAGTTTAACTGTAGGCTCTGTATCACACAGTTCTGCTTGCAAAATATCTCTGGGAATTTTGCTTTCAGACTTTGATTCACTTCAGCTTTGTGCGTCTCTTTTTTCAGCAGAAATACATCAAGTATTTATAGGGTCATTCGTTGAACTTATCTTCCAATTCTAGTTCAACTCTACCTGGGAGAACAAGTTCTTATCAAACTCAACTTCCTTCCTTCGTTTCTCTCCTTGCTGAATTCGACTTCTATTCTTTCATCAACTTACAACCTTTTTGCATTAGAAGATACTCTTCTTGTTCATTGATACTTCACAATCGCATTCATATCCTATGCATATAAGGTTTGTGTGCCAACTCGTCATGTCAAGTATGTGTGCTCTGATCGACCTGGTTCAACTGGTTAGCCTTTTGTCAATCTTCAAAACAATGCAGTGACATGAGTCAACAAATTCCCCCTTTTTGATGATGACAAACTCTGTGCTTAATCCTATATACACTTCAAATACAGGGTATGGTTTAAGCATTAATCATATAGAAACCAGGTTCATTAGGTTATAAATATCACTTTGAATTTTTTTTAAAAAAGTTCAGCACATATCTTCCCCCTTTTGGCATCATCGAAAAGTTTGTAAAATGATACACTTACCAGATTTGTTAATTGTTACTCATGGCCATTGAGGCAACTGCATATGCAATCATAGATTAATCATCAATAATCAACTAAGAATTCAAACTATCAAAAAATAGAGATACTGAATCAGAGCAAAAAGCATCAGATTTCATTGATAGAGACAATATGATTCTGCTACAATCCACAAAATTAAACAAAAATAATTAAAACATGAGCAACAAACAAAAAATTCTGAATCTGGGTCACTGAAAGTTCTAGACAGGCTAGGAAATTAAGGCTTAGAAAAACTGCAGACCTGGTTCATTTAGCCAAGATGGACGGTTCAGCTGACTTAGAAACATATGAAGACTTCTTTGAGCAAGTCTTGGCTTTCTTGAGCTTAGGGGTCTGAACCACTACCTCTGCCACTTTTTCACTTTGATGGACCAGGTCCATCTCATCCACTTCAACAGCCTCAATAGGTTCAACAACCTTTTCTTTCCATTTTTTTTCCGCTCTTTTCTTCTTACGCTCCTCCAAAAGCTCTCTTCAACTCGTCCTCACTTTGCTTTAACTTGCTCCTTGTAGTTCTTTCTCTTGGAAGAAAAATATTAGAAGTCTCAGAAGGAGCAAATTTTCTTCTTACTTTCTCTTGCTGTTCCAGACGTTTGAGCTTTAGGATTTCTTTTATTCTTTAGATTGTAATTATCGCCTAACATTTTCAGCAGATCCGCCAGGGTTTCCTCAGTAGATGAATCAGGTTCATCTATGTGCTTTCCTAAATTTACTAACCCTTCAGTTTCTCCTGATTCACTTCCCCCTGTGTTCTTGCTACTTTCTTCCTCATTTTCTGACTCAGCTCCAAAAATATCCATTCTAACAAATTTAGAGGTGGGCGAAGAATCAACCACTTCTTTCCCTTTTCCCTTTCTCATTACTCCGTACTCCCTCACTCTTATTTTTTTTTAATTTTTACCACCTATTCTTATTGTTTCTGGCAACTCCACATCTATTACAGACCCAACCAGTATGAACCTATTTTCTAAGTTTTTCAGCAACATCAGAGAAGACCTCAGAAGAAGGACTTGGGACAGATGTTACCTGAGTCATCAAAAATTTGGGACTGGTTTTGTAAGGGAGGGGATGGCTTGAATGAACTTTTAGTTTTGAATTGACGGTTAAGGCTTCCCTAGAATCTAGGTATTTTAATTGGGTGAGGATTCTTGTTGAAACAGAACTGGTTCAAAGTCAAATGGATAGGCTTTGAAAAGATTTTGAGTTTGGGCAGAGTTCTGCTCATGATTTAATTATTAGTATTTTAAAGTGTGCAGAGTGTAGAACACATACCTCGCCTTCCTGATGAACCAGCACTATGAACTAGGTTCATCATTTCAGAATCCTCTTGATTAAGCCTCAATTTGCAAAGACAGAAAAAATTTAATTTGTGATCAGTGAGTCATATCAAAACATGGAATAAGAGTATACTTTTTACAGTATGAGACTGAGCAATTGTTAATCTGATTAAGTACCTAATTAAAACTTTCTAGCCAAAAAAAAATTTCATTTTTCAGTTTTTTTTCCAGGTGACCTTAATCATCCCTAATCCAGCCTGTTTCTCTCAAAATGCTCCCTACTAAGTGCTTTAGTGAATATATCAGCAATTTGATGATCAGTAGCACCAAATTCAATTGAGATCATTCCCTTTTCATAGTTATCCCTTAGGAAATGGTGCCTAATATCTATGCTTAGTCCTCTTGTGATGAACTGGGTTCTTTGTCATACTAATAGCACTAGTGTTATCACAGAAAATAGGAATGCATCCCACATCAATATCAAAATCCATGAGTTGTTGCTTGATCCATAGAAACTGGGCACAGCATGAGGCTGCAGCCACATATTTAGCCTCAGCAGTAGACAAGGCTACTGAATTTTATTTCTTGGTAGCCCGAGACACAAGACATGAACCCAGAAAGTGAGCCATACCTGAAGTACTTTTCCCTATCAACCAGGAAACCTGCATAATCAGCATCAGCATATCCTACAAGTTCGAAATTACTACCTTTAGGATATCAAAGGCACAAATCAGTGGTGCCTTTCAAATATCTCAAAATTCTCTTCACTGCAGTGAGGTGGGACTCCTTTGGATTTGCCTGAAACCTGCACACAGTCCCACGCTGAATGCAATATCAGGTCTGCTGGCAGTGAGATATAATAGAGACCCAATCATCCCTCTGTATAGCTTCTGATCAAC
>ML377042.1:2509-21272 GCA_005239525.1 Nicotiana knightiana | reverse complement strand
ATATATATATATATATATATATATATATATATATATATTGGTCAAAATTTTTATTTTTAATATTCAACAATGCATCTAAGTAAGTTATAAGTCGATGAATCAATTTACAAATATATATATTTGATGATAAATTATACATACTAATGAGGATCTTCACAAGTCTATCCCTAAAAGAATCTGACCCTGTGGCAGACTTGTGAAGATCCTAATTAGTATATATAATTTATCATCAAATATATATATTTGTAAATTGATTCATCGACTTATAACTTATTTAGATGCATCGTTGAATATTAAAAAAAATCGTTTGACCTATATCTATTAATAGTAAAAGTAAAACGTCTCGACCTATATCGATTAATCTATTGTCATGCATTATTAGTGATAAATGAATGGAAAATAGAAGAATTAATACTAAACATCTTTGACATGTATATATATATATATATCACAAATTAAAGAAACGAAAGAAGTTATTAGCATTAAGTAAACGAGTTAAATTAATAGGTCAAACTTTAAATTTGAATCGCATTAATATTTACTATCTAATTAATATAAATGTAATCCGTTAACTCTTTTGTAATACAAATAATGGATACATTAACATATACTATAACATGCTATATATATAGTTAATGTAGCACAACGAAGTGTTATATATATATATATATATATATATATATATATATATTGGTCAAAATTTTTATTTTTAATATTCAACAATGCATCTAAGTAAGTTATAAGTCGATGAATCAATTTACAAATATATATATTTGATGATAAATTATACATACTAATGAGGATCTTCACAAGTCTATCCCTAAAAGAATCTGACCCTGTGGCAGACTTGTGAAGATCCTAATTAGTATATATAATTTATCATCAAATATATATATTTGTAAATTGATTCATCGACTTATAACTTATTTAGATGCATCGTTGAATATTAAAAAAAATCGTTTGACCTATATCTATTAATAGTAAAAGTAAAACGTCTCGACCTATATCGATTAATCTATTGTCATGCATTATTAGTGATAAATGAATGGAAAATAGAAGAATTAATACTAAACATCTTTGACATGTATATATATATATATATCACAAATTAAAGAAACGAAAGAAGTTATTAGCATTAAGTAAACGAGTTAAATTAATAGGTCAAACTTTAAATTTGAATCGCATTAATATTTACTATCTAATTAATATAAATGTAATCCGTTAACTCTTTTGTAATACAAATAATGGATACATTAACATATACTATAACATGCTATATATATAGTTAATGTAGAACAATGAAGTGTTATATATATATATATATATATATAGAGAGAGAGAGAGAGAGAGAGTTAAAGTATTACAATGAAGTGTCTCTCTGTGTGTGTGTGTGTGTATATATATATATATATTTATTTATATATAGCCGTATATATATAAGAACACGAAGCGCTAGGAACACATAGTCGGGTTCTTTTAGGTATAGATCAGTTGTGAAGATCCTAATTAATATATAAAATTTATCATCAAATATATCTATTTGTAAATTGATTCATCGACTTATAACTTATTTAGATACATCGATGAATGTTAAAAACAAAACGTACTGACCTATATCGATTAATATAAGAAATAAAACGTCTCGACCTAAAATAGAATAATATTATATTACTTTATCAATTGATAAATTAGCTTAGAAAATTTACTTAGATAGATGTTATTATAATCTATTAAATGTAATTACCTAGTTAATATAATTTTGTGTAAAGATTATGATTATAGTTTATACTTATTTATAATAATTGTATAGTTAAATAAAATAAATGTTTATATTTAATAATAATTTTTTTATAGTTTATAATATTTTAAGAAATAAAAACAAAAAAAAAACAATTTATTTTTTTTAAAAACAGTAACCGGCCAACGTTGGTCGGTATTTGGTCAAACGGTCAACACTTAATTTACCGACCAAAATACCAACCAACGTTGGTCGGTAAGTCTGAAAACAGACCTGAAATATACGAGATTCCCCCCATTTTTTCATATCTCTCTTCTCAAAATTCCTTAAACTCGCACTCAATACCTTCCCCTCTCTCTCTCTATTTCCCTCACACAAATCCCATTCCCCTGTCACGACCCCGAAATACCCAGTCATGACGGCGCCTTGTGAAATCAAGCAAGCTACACATTTCATTTATTAACAAATATTTTCAGAAAATTCATTATTTTTGCAGTAAAAGTCTCATATTTATAAAGCATTTAAGAGTTCAATCATCATCGAAAACATAAGTAAGAGAAAAACCCGAACCCAAATCTAGTGTCACTGAGTCATGAGCTACTACATCGAATATCAAAATACAATGAAGACATAAAGTTTTCTGAGATAACTAAATAAGACAGGTAGATAGAGAAGGAGATAATCGAGGTTGCGATCGCCAACTGCTACCTAGAAGCCTCCCAAGGAACTCTGACTGCAGCTCAGCAACCACTACCGGGTCTCGCTGTACCTGGATCTGCACACAAGGTGCAGAGGTGTAACGACCCGGTCTGTCGTTACGTAGAACTTGCATTTTTATTGTTGTCAATGACTTGTCATGGATTGATTATTCTATTATTGATGTGTTAGAGTCGATATGCTTTAAATCGGAATGGTTAAATGAGAATTCAGTAACTTAGTATTTAAAGATAGCCTTATTATGGGAAAAGTCAATTGAGAGTTGACTTATTGGGAAACGACCTCGGAATGCGGATTTTATGGCTCAGATAGCTTCCTTAGGTGATTTGGGACTTAGGAGTGTGTTCAGAATATTTTTGTGATGTCCGGTGTAGAATTAGGCTTGAATTGGCGAAAGTTAGTTTTTGGAAATTTCCGATTGGCAGTGGAAAATGGGCTATCAGGGTCGGAATGGAATTCCGATAGTTAGAACATGTTCGTAATATCATTTTGGATATGTCTGCAAAATTTCAAGTCAATCGGAGTTGTTTTGGGTAGTTTCGATATCGTTGGTGGAATTTAGAAAATTCAAAGTTCATAGGCTTGAATTCTACGTGTTTTTGGGGTTCTGATGTTGTGTTTGATGTTTTAGAGGCTCAACTAAGTTTGAATGATCATATATGATGCGTCGGTATGTTTGGTTGGGGTCCCGAGGGGATCGGTATGGTTTCAGATGGTTAACGGGGAGTTTGGAATGGTTTTGTCACTACTGATGTTTCTGTTGCTGGTGTTTCGCACCTGCGGATGGGGAGACACAAGTGCGGTTCCGCAGGAGCGGACATGGCACCGCAGGTGTGGAAGTTGGCTGAGTGAGAAGAGTTCGCAGATGCGAGGTAATTGCCACACCTGCGAGGCTGCAGGTGCGGGAGGTCGATCGCAGGTGCGAAAGTTAGAGTCCTTGGGATTTTCCGCAGGTGCGCACCTGGGATCCGGAAGTGCGGTTCCGTAGGTGCGAGTAAGTGGTCGCAGGTGCGGGCCCACTGGACAGAAAGTATAAAAGCGTGCCTTCGCGAATTTTAGCCATTTTTCTCAATTTTTCTTCCGTGTTTGAAGCTTTTGGAAGGGTTTTGAAGAGGGGATTCGATAGTTCTTCATTGGGGTAAAGTTTTTGGACTCTAGACTCGCTTATATGTGATTAAAGGTCAGATTTATGGTGGAAAATTAGGGAAAAATCAGTGTAAATTTGGGTAATTAGGGCTTGGGATTAAGAGTCTTTAAAATGGGGATTTGAGGGGTCATTTGGACTCCGAATTTAGTGTTCTTTATATGTACGGACTCGTGAGATGATGAAGAACAATTTGCTATAAAAACTTTTGAGTTTTGGAACGTGGGCCCGGGGGTCGGGTTTGACCAATTTCGGGATTTTTGAGTATTTTTGATACATTTCGATTGGGATTAGTTCCTTAGCATATTATAATGATATACATCTGATTGTTGGTAGATTTGGAGCACTCGGAGGCCGAATTTAGAGGCAAGGGCACTACGGAGTAGTGTATTAGCCGGTTTTGAGGTAAGTAACACTTCCAAACTTGGAACTAAGGGTTCGAAACCCCAAACTATTTGATATTCGATGTTAATTAAGGTGATGCACTTGCTAAGTGACGGGCATGCGGGCGTACACCGAATGTTTGTAGCCTGGCTCATCCCATGGCATTGTCTAATGGTTAAATCAGGTTGATATTTGTATTGTGAAGGTGGTATTTACCTTGAACGCAATAGAAATCATGCTAAGTATAAATGTTAAGGCTTCATGCCGATATGTTCAGACCGAAACGGTCGATTATTGCTATCTCTATTTAAGATTATTGTTTTCACGTACTCAGTCCTGTTATAGTATATTTTTCATGCCTCAGTCTCGTAAGTTGCTAGTTTTTCTATATCATCATTGGTTTGGGCTGATTTTCATATGTTAGAGCATTGTGAGTGAGACTGCAAGGTACTGACTGAGTGAGGCTTGGAGCCTGGTTTTGAGACAGTTATGAGGTCGGACTGCACACTGCAGCGACCCTGAAATCATGCCTTCGTTGGCTTGATTTAGCGCTTGGGATGAAAGGAGCTCCTCCGAAGTCTTTACACCCCCAGTGAGCGCACATATATTGAGGGATGGATTTCCCTGGACATGGATCTTGTCCGAGTATTATGTTCCGGAGATGGATCTTCTCCGTGGGTCTCATGTTCCGGAGATGGATTTTCTCCGTGGGTCTTATGTTCCGGAGATGGATTTCCTCTGTGGGTATTATGTTCCGGAGATGTATCTTCTCTGTGGGGGCTGGATCGGCCTTTTTCCTCAGTACTAGGTGACTGTGTCACTTGTGTTATGTAATATCCGGGATGGACTTTCCCTGGGCCAGAAGGCCGTATTCTAGTACTGAGTGGACCACCTTATGAGAGTTTGATTACCGAGTATACATCATTCTTGATTCCATATGAATTCATGCTAGTATACAGAGTTACAGACATATGTTGATGCATCGTGTTTATTTCCTGATATATTACTGTCATGTCCAAGTTATATACTGTTGTTCGAATTATCGGAGGTTTAGTCCGTCACTACCTCTCAGCCCGTAGTGTGGTTTCGTTACTACTGAGTTGGTGTATTCAAGTTACCCCCTGCACCTTGTGTGCAGATCCAGGTACAACGAGATTCAGCTCTGGTCAGTGAGTAGAAGTAGTTTCATCAGAGTTGACGAGGTAGCAGCTGGCGACCATGATCTCGTCTTCTCTTCCTTTTCTACCGTTGTATTTATTTTTAGACTATGTTGGTCATTTCTTTTTGGTTGTATTATGTACTAGCAGCTCATGAATGTGTTACACTGGATCAGGGGTTTGTAGGATTTGGGTTTTGAATTTCATAAACTGGTTTCCAAATTTTTATTTATTATAATTTTTATCCACAGACTTGTTAAGAAGGATATTTTGTTGGAAATTGTATTTAGTTAGATAAAATAGGTGGCTTGCCTGGTTCAACAACAGGTGCCATCACGACTCCGAAAATGGTCGTGACAAGGGGGTAACGTGAGTACACCAACTCAGAAGTAACAAACCAAAATTACGGGCTGAGAGGTAGTGACAGACTAAACCTCAACAATTGTAATGAAAACTATAATGACCCGACCGGTCGTTTTGAGATCTAGCACATCGTTTGTCTGTTTAAGGCCATGAGCAGTTTAATTTCAGGTATTATGACTGTAGGCGTGGTCTGAATTGAATTTCGGGAAGTTCGGAGTCGAATTGGAAAAAAAGTTCTCATTTCGGAAGCCTTAAGTTGGAAGAATAGACTAAGATTGGATATTTGAGTAAACGACCTCAGAATAAGGATTTGAAGGTTCCAGCAGGTTCGAATGATGATTTCTCACTTGGGCGTATGTTCGTGGGTTTTGGATGACCTGGGAGGGTTTCAGTGCATATTGTGGAAGTTAATATTTTGGAAGAAATTTCATAAGTCTGGGTTGAAGTGCATTTCAGTGTTATTGATGTCTGTTTTGAATTCTGAGTTTGGGAATAACTCCGTATGGTGATTCTGGTGTTAGGAGCGCGATCGGAATTGAATTTGAAGGTCCGTAGGTCATTTTGGAGTCATTTGGCTAAAGATAGAAAATTTGAAGGTTTTGAGGAATTGAACCGGAAGTGGAAAATTTGATATCAGGGTCGGATTCCGATTCCGATTCTGAAAGTTGGAAACAAGTCCGTAATGTTGAATGTGACTTGTGTGCAAAATTTGGGGTCAATCGGACGTGATTTGATACGTTTCGGCATCGAACGTAGAAGTTGGAAATTCCAAGTTTTTAAAGATTCAATTGAGTTTGCATTGTTTCGATGTTATTTGAGGTGATTTGAGGCCTCGAGCAAGTACGCATTATGTTTGGAATCAAGTTTGTGTGATTGGCCGGGGTCCCGGGGGCATCGGATGGATTCCGGGTGGTTAACAGATAGAATTTGGAGTTTGAGAAAGGGCTGAAGCATCTGGTGTCTGGTGTGATCACACATGCGCAATAAGGACCGCAGGTGAGAGAGTCGCAGGTGCGTCGTATGGCTCGCAGATGGGAGATTTGGCTGGAGCTGGGGAAGCCGCAGGTGCGGTGCTTGGGTGCACCTGCGGGCGCGCTGGTGCGAGGCTGCAGGTTCGAAGGTCGGGGCTGGGCAGTGTGTTATTTTAAACCGAGGTCTTGGCTCGTTTGCACTTCATTTCTTCCATGAAAGGTGATTTGGAGCAATTTTGGAGTGACATTTTCTGCATCTTACATAAGGTAAGTGATTTCTTCCCATTTTAGGTTAAATACTTGGATTATACATGGATTAGACATAGAAATTTGTGGAAATTTGGGATTTTTGAAGAAGGACCTAGAATTTATATTTTTGGATTTTACCACGAATTTGAGCATGAAATTGAAAGAGGATTATATATTTGAGTTCGTAAAGTTATGGGAAATATTTATCTTCAAAAAATTTTGGAATCGGGGCACGTGGGTCCGAGGGTGATTTTATCGACTTTTCGAGCGGAGTTGGGAATTTATATAAATTGAATTGTTATAAGTGTTAGAGTATATTTTCATTGGTTTGCCCGTTATTTGGATATTTTTGGGGCATTTTTCATCAATTTGAGTCATCGGAAGGGCTTGGAAGCCGGTTATGAATCTTCGGAGCAAGGTAAGTCTCCTTTCTAACATTGAAGAGGGAATTGTCCTCATAGGTGAAATAATTAAATATGTGATACTGTGTGTGGGGGCTACGTACGTACGAGGTGACGAGAGTCCGTGCGTAGCTACTATTATGCTTATGTCTGGGTAGTCTAGGACCCAAAATCATGTTTTATTTGCCTTACTTGTAACTTTACTGATGAACTTAAAGATGTTTAAACCTTAACGATCTTGGAAAATGAATTTCTAGAAAAGATTTAAATACTATCTTCGCGACCATTAAAAGAGAAACTGTCATTTTATTGGGTACTTGTTTTCCCGATGTAGTCGGGGTGGACTGTTCGATTGAGTATGATTATGTGTGACCGCTTCGCAATTTATGTTCCGCGAGTGGGGTGACTTCTTCCACTACTCTCATGGGAGTGGCCCGTACGCCACAGTAGGTTAATAGATGCATCTATGGTTCACGCCGTTCGACCCTTCGACAATGCTCATTTTACATTTATGTTAGTTCGGGCCGTTAGACCCTCAGCATTTCCTGCGGATGATACTAGCTGGATACCACCTGTGATTTGGATTGTTTAATTGCCTTAATATATAAGTTGACAACTGAGGTGACAGAAACTGAAATTTTCTTATGAAAGAAGCCTTCTCCGTATCTGTTACTTATTATTTGATTATTACATCCGTGTTTAGCATCACATCAATTATATTAAGTTGACCTCTAGCAAATGTCAAAGTTGACCTCTCCTCACTACCTCTTCGAGGTTAGGCGGGATACTTACTGAGTACACGTTGTTTTTATACTCATACTACACTTGCTGTGCATTTTTGTTGCACATGTATATGTATATCTAGTGGCCCCCGCTTGACGCGATGGTGTGGCTAACATGGAGACTTAGGAGAGCTGCTTCTCTTCAGACGACCCGCAGCCAACAGAGTCTCCTTCGGATGTATTTTATTTTGTTTTTCTTTTGTCCAGTTTGTGTTCCGGACAAATATTGTATTACTTGTAAATTTTCCTAGAAATTTGCTCATGCACTTGTGACACCGGATTCTGGGATGATTATGCGATTTATTCAGTATTTAAATTTTTTAGAGATATTATTGTTTTACTCAGTGGAATTTCGCTAATTATTATTTAAGAAAAATAAAAATAAATGATTTCCAGAATATCAAAAATAATGATTTTATTTACTATTGAGTGTTGGCTTGCCTGATAGTGGTGTCCGGCGCCATCACGACCTTGAAGGATTTTGGGTCGTGACAACGTGGTATCAGAGCACTAGGTTCCCTTAGGTCTCACGAGTCAAGATCAAGTCTAGCAGAGTCTTGCGGATCTGTACAGAGACGTTTGTACTTATCTTCGAGAGGCTACGGGGCTGTTAGGAGTGCTTCCCTTCTTGATTCCTCATCGTGCGATTTGATTCCTTTAAGGCTTATGCCTACGTTTCTTCTTACTCAATCTTACACGTCGCAAAGCGCTTGTTATAAATCGAGTATTTGAGGAATTGTAATGGTGCTACGGATTTTGTGCGTGATGTTTTTCCATGCGTAGTTGGTTGGGGCTATTGTCGTTGCTCTACGGAAGGATATTATGTTGTTTCAGCTCAGTAGTTGTGTTTCTGGGAGCCTTGAGGCTATGCTCAGGTTGTTGTGATGCTCACAAATGGTTATCGTGCAGTAGTTGAGGTGATGGTAGGAGTCTTGCCCATATGTCAGGGAAGAGAATGAATTGATAGGAGCTCTACTCAGAGCGTGATTCCGAGATTTCAATATTTTATTTCCGGCGGAGGAAAGGCAATTGGACTATAAATGTTCAAGTTTGGGTTGGTATAGTAATGAGACTTGGTGTTTTCAAGTGAGGTGGAATCTTCATCCATGGTGTGGTATTGTAGTCTTTGATCGAATATGATGTGTTAAGTTCACCGGTGCTATGGTTTCTTCGGTTGCATTGGGTCAGAGTAATGTGAAGTAGTATTGAAGAAGCGGCTGTCAGAGATCGTGGTGTGCGGTGGTTCAGGATTGAATAGATTTTTCTAATGTTGATGGCTCGAGAAGGGGATCTTAGGAAAGGGTTGAGGTTGGTAGTGATCTATCGGTTCGAATGTTGCGGACATGGATATTGATGTAAGACTACAGCTGAGCAGGAAAAGATGCGGAAGGACATGTGAGAAGTGTCTGGTGGCAGGTAAATTTCTAGGAGGCCAGGGTAAGAAGCAGAAGTCGAGCAGTGGCTTAGAGAGGGAGTTTGACCAAAGTGGGAGAGCGGTAGCATAGCATATGAGTTCTGTGGTAAGATAGATGCATATCTTGAGGAGAAGTTTGGAGTGATTTGAGAATTTTAGTGGACGGTGATTGGGTCCACGGGCTTAAATTGAAATGTTGGCTACTACGACAGAAGGATTTCGAGGAGTTTGACGAGTTGGTGGTGCAACATCATGTCAGCAACAAAGAAAGAATCTTGGTGTGTTCCAAAATTGTGTAATAGTAGGTTCAAGCTAAGTGGGAGAGTCCCACCGCCTACGATTGGGTTGCATGGTTATCTACTGGGAAAAATATTCTGGCTATCGGCATATAAGTGGGTTATTATAGCTAAGGGAAGAAGACACGAGTGGTAATTGAGCATAGGATTTGTTAAATGTGTGCAAAGGTTGGCCTTATTGAATCAGGTTTAGGCTTTGGAAAGATTTAGGATTTAGGCTTAGTACATAGGTGATTTACAAGGGAAGTGATTCAGTCGGGTGCTTATTCAAGAAGGGTGTTCAGGTGCCAGCGAAGCTGTGGAGTATATTATGCTCGGGACCCAGCCAGAGTAGGTGACTCTCAACAACGGTCCTAGTAAATTCAAAGGTCAGAATGTGGTGTCTAAGGATTTTAAGCTCACGGTATGGTTAAGAATCGAGCTTTCGCAGCAGAATTTTTAGAAAGAAAATATGGTTGGAGTGTTCTATGTTATCTTCAGCGTGCAGAGTAGCATTTTGAGGACACAGGAGAAAATGACTTCGGGTTTGTAGAAGGGTTATCAGAATGGGTATGCCAGTCGAAGATGTGAATGTGCGTGCAAGGAGAGCATGAAACGGTTCATGGGTCTGGAGACAAAGTAGTCTCGTGGAATGGAATCACTTGAAGTTAGTGCGAATTGAGTGCTATGTGTTGATTTGGAGTTATCATCATTCCTAAGGTGAGTGGGAATTGGATTAATGTAGAAGATGGGTCGTGTTATATGAGCTTATGAAAGGTTTAATTGAATCTCATTGTGGTATTGTAGCGGTCTTAGCGTATGGGCATTATGAGTTATTGTTCATCTTGATCTATGGCTTGATCAAGGTGGGGGAAGTCTACTGTTGATAAGTTGAGTGCGCGGCTAAGTGTCGTATCAGTTTCACTTGGAGGTATACATGTGAATCAATTATGTCCTGCATAAGTGGAGTTTGAGAATGACGCGAGTAATGGAAATTTGGAAAAGTTAGATGGTCAGCCATGGGGGAATTGGCCTGATGGTGGCAATGATCAGTACCTCCCGCATGATTAGATTATGCATGTGATTTGTGGCGGTACGTGCAAGGCCTGACGGCCGCCGAAATTGATTTTATTTGGAAGCATTCAAGTGCCATGGCCTGTCATGGGTAGGCGGATCCCTAGAAGGATTATGGTGGCATAGACTATTACCTGAGGATTTGCATGTTTTGTGATTATGAGAATGCACTCATGTGTTGTTATGGTTCTCTTAAATTGAGTTAAGTAAAAGGTTTCTATGTGATAAAGTGTTCGCCCTAATAGTAGTTCAGGAGTTATGATGGAATTCTTGTGCTATTTCATATTGGCATGTTAGGTGCAATGAGTAGTATGGAATTTGAGGTAAGGATCAAGGTTGCGGTTCGGTGTTGACAAGGATGTCACGAACTCGGATGAGCAAGGAAAGGGATTTGGATGTTTAGAGTAAGTTGGTATCGTCTTCAGCGTCACCTGAGATCGGTGGCGGTGTAAGAGGCTTTGCGTTCTGGTTGCAGGTTTCTTGGTTGGCTTTACAGCATTAGTGTGATCGGTGGTGTGGATGTGCAGACTTGTTTCCTTGTATGGAAGGTCGTGGGAGCGTGACCATGGGAAGATCGTATAAGTGTGACATGTAGTCACTTAATTGATTGAAGATTCAGACCAAGTATAAAGAAGTATAATATTGTTTATTTGAGACTTTATGCCTAGAGGGCGCTCGATTCATTTGGTTGCAGATGTAGGGGTTTTTCTCTAGCTATGATGGTTGTTCTTGCGTTTAATGAGAAAAAATGGGTTATTATGGACCAGGTAAGGCTATTATCCTAGTTCGGTGCGAGTGGAATCAGCTCGAAGAATGTGAATGGATTTAAATATGATATGGGCTCCATGTGAGTCAGAGGTGTTCGTTCAGTATGGCGCTTCTCTCGGAGGGATATTAGAACATCAGATGTTGTTCCATCTTCGTTCATTTCAGGTAATATTTTGTTGTGTCGTGTGAGTTGTGAAGACGGCTTCATAATTTCTTACGTGTTGAGATTCCGCGTAGTGATGATGATGTGTGAGAAAAGATAGCTCTTGAGATTCAGAGTATATATATCGCACCTAAGTTGTGCTTGAGTTTTGTAGCATATGGATCTATCAGTCTCCCCAGGATGGTATTATTCACTTAGCGTGCTTGTGACCTATATTTGATATTTTGTGGTGATGAGCAATTTAGCTCGGTGTGTCTCTCCTTATGTAAATTTTATGTGTGGATCGGGTGGCATGCCGCCACGGGTAGGTTATTTGGATCAGGTTGCACGCCGCAACAGTGTGATGTTGAGTAAGGTTCCCCATATTTATTTTCTTGGGTTTTTCTTCCTATTTTCTGAGGAAGGTTCATAATAGTTGCGTGAGTTGAGTAGTCCTTTCCTGAGTCATTTCTTTACGTATCGCGTTCTAGTTGTGGCCTATTGGCGCATTGTGGTATCATGTGAGACTGTTGGTCATGTCTGGGGTGATTTGTTGCCTGGGCAGTTCATACTGGGTGAGACGAGCTTATTGGATCAGGGATCAGTGCAATAAGAATATGTGAAGTATATTAAAGAACAAATACCATTATTCGGTTCATAATGTAGTGACGATTCTAGTCAGGAGGAGAGGTGCAATGATTTTGTTGACTCTGCAGTTGGTTATGAACTTCTACTCATCTCCTTTGTTGTGGTGGTATCGTAAGCATTATAGCAGGACTTATATATATATAGTCATGAGGTGCGTTGGGAGCATCAAATTCGTGGAATATTGGCTATTAAGATCAGGGAACGTCATTATGGTTAAATGATAAGTTATGCGGTGTATGGTGTTTATTTGGCGGAGGCATGCAATCATATTCTGGTACCCCGTGTAGTGATTAATTCGGTGTGCATATATTGGAAACATGCCTGGCAGAGGATTTCGGGTGTTGGAACTGGGTTCTGAGCTTATTGTATGGATAAAAGAAGATATCTTCGGATTTGATCGAGCTTATGCGCTCAGCTGAGTGGTGGTAGCGCAGGTAGGTACACGAGGTGTTAAACAGTGATTTCAGACACTCCAGAGCAGTTCTTAGCACGTTCGAGGACGGACATATGTTTAAGTGGGAGAGAATGTAACGACCCGACCGGTTGTTTTGAGCTCTAGCGCGTTGTTCGGCGGTTTAAGGCCATGAGCAGCTTCATTTAAGGTATTATGACTGTAGGCGTGGTCAGAATTAAATTTCAGGAAGTTCGGAGTCGAATTGGAAAGAAAGTTCTCATTTCGTAAGCCTTAAGTTGGAAGAATTGACTAAGATTGGATTTTTGAGTAAACGACCTCAGAATCACGATTTGAAGGTTCCGGCAGGTTCGAATGATGATTTTGGACTTGGGCGTATGTTCAGAGCGGGTTTTGGATGACCCGGGAGCGTTTCGACGCATATTGTGGAAGTTAGTATTTTGGAAGAAATTTCACAAGTCTGGGTTGAAGTGCATTTTAGTGTTATTGATGTCTGTTTGGGATTCTGAGTCTGGGAATAGATCCGTATGGTGATTCTGGTGTTAGGAGCGCGATCGGAAGTGAATTCCAAGGTCCGTAGGTCAATTTGGAGTCATGTGGCTAAAGATAGAAAATTTGAAGGTTTTGAGGAATTGAACCGGAAGTGAAAATTTTGATATCGGGGTCGGATTCTGATTCCGAAAGTTGGAACAGGTCCGTAATGTTGAATGTGACTTGTGTGCAAAATTTGGGGTCAATCGGACGTGATTTGATAGGTTTCGGCATCGAACGTAGAAGTTGGAAATTCTAAGTTTTTAAAGAATCAATTGAGTTGCGATCCATTGTTTTGCTGTTATTTGAGGTGATTTGAGGCCTCGAGCAGGTCCGTATTATGTTTGGGAACAGGTTGGTGTGAATGGCCGGGGTCCCGGGGGCCTCGGGTGGATTCCAGGTGGTTAACGGATCAAATTTGGAGTTTGAGGAAGGGCTGAAGCATCTGGTGTCTGGTGCAATCACACCTGCGCAATAAGGGCCGCAGGTGCGAGATTCGCAGGTGCGGCGTATGGCTCGCAGATGCGAGATTTGGCTGGAGTTGGGGAAGCCGCAGGTGAGGGTTCTTGGGTGCACCTGCGGGCGTGCAGGTGCGAGGTTGCAGGTTCGAAGGTCGGGGCTGGGCAGTGTGTTATTTTAAACCGAGGTCTTGGCTCATTTGCACTTCATTTCTTCCATGGAAGGCGATTTTGGAGCAATTTTGGAGTGGTATTTTTGGCATCTTCCATAAGGTAAGTGATTTCTTCCCATTTTGGGTTAAATACTTGGATTATACATGGAAATTTATGGAAATTTGGGATTTTTGAAGAAAGACCTAGAATTTGTATTTTTGGATTTTACCAAGAATTTGGGTATGAAATTGAAAGAGGATTATATATTTGAGTTTGTACAGTTATGCGAAATCTTTATCTTCAAAAGTTTTCAGAATCCGGGCACGTGGACCTGAGGGTGATTTTATCGACTTTCCGAGCAGAGTTGGGAATTTATATAAATTGAATTGTTATAAGTGTTAGAGTATATTTTCATTGGTTTGCCCGTTATTTGGATAGTTTTGGGGCGTTGTGCATCAATTTGAGTCATCAGAAGGGCTTGGAAGCCGGTTATGAATCTTCGGAGCGAGGTAAGTCTCCTTTCTAACCTTCTAAGAGTGAATTTTCGCATAGGTGAAATAATTAAGTATGTGCTACTGTGTGTGGGGGGATACGTCCGTACGAGGTGACGAGAGTCCGTGCGTAGCTACTATTATGCTTATGTCCGGGTAGTCTAGGACCCAAAAACATGTTTTATTTGCCATACTTGTAACTTTAATGATGAATTTAAAGATGTTTAAACTTTAACGATCTTGGTAAACAAATTTCTAGAAAAAATTTAAATACTATCTTCGCGACCATTAAAAGAGAAATTGTCTTTTTCTTGGGTACTTGTTTTCTCGAGGTAGTCGGGGTGGACCTTTTGATTGTGCATGATTATGTGTGACCGCTTCATAATTTTTATTCCGCGAGCGGGGTGATTTCTTCCACTACTCTTATAGGAGCGGGTCGTACGCCACGACATGTTAATAGATGCATCTATAGTTCGCATCGTTCGACCTTTCGGCAGTGCACAATTTACATTTATGTTGGTTCGGGCCGTTCGACCCTCGACATTTCCTGTGCATGATACTTGCTGGATACCACCTGTGATTTGGACTGTTTAATTTCCTTAATATATAAGTTGACAACTGAGGTAAAAAACTGAAATTTTCTTATGAAAGAAGCCATCTCCGTCTGTGTTACTTATTATTTGATTATTACATCGGTGTTTAGCATCGCATCACTTATATTAAGTTGACCTCTAGCAAGTGTCAAAGTTGACCTCTCGTCACTACCACTTCGAGGTTAGGCGGGATACTTACTGAGTACACGTTGTTTTCGTACTCTTACTACACTTGCTGTGCATTTTTAATGCACAGGTACATGTATATATAGTGGCCCCCGCTTGACGCGGTAGTGTGGCTGACATGGAGACTTAGGAGAGCTGCTTCTCTCTAGACGACCCGCATCCAATAGAGTCTCCCTCGGATGTATTATATTTTTTTCCTTTTGTCCAATTTGTATCCCGGACAAATATTGTATTACTTGTAAATTTTCCTAGAAATTTGATCATGCACTTGTGACACCGGGTTCTGGGATGATTATGGGATTTATTCAGTATTTAAATTTGTTAAAGATATTATTGTTTTACTCAGTGGAAGTTCACTAATTATTATTTAAGAAAAACGAAAAGAAATGATTTCCAGAATATCAAAAATAAAGATTTTATTTACTATTGAGTGTTGCCTTTCCTGACAGTGGTATCCGACGCCATCACGACCTTATAGGATTTTGGGTCGTGACAAAAATAGTACACATAATTTAGGCATGCTCACAGTTTCAACAGATAATGAAAACATGATATGACCGATATGATAAGTAGCCCAAGTATATCTCAGTACTCTACATTCCAATGTATCAACAGAGTGGAAATGCACATAGTGCTCACATCTCTCACACAGAAGTCCACTCAGTACTATGGCTCTCAGGACCAGGGAAAATACATCCCGGAGTATGCATAAACACCGGTGACCGTAGTCACTCAGTACTGAGGAAAAGGCCAATCCAGCCCCCACGGAGAAGATCCATCTCCAGAATACCACACTCGGACAAGATCCATGTTCCAGGGACGATCCATCCCTCACATGTCATCAACTTCGGACAAGGTCCATGTCTAGGGAAGATCCATCCCTCAATATCACTGCGCTTACTGGGGGTGTAAAGACTCTGGAGGGGCCCTATTGGCCCAAACGCTCTATCAAGCCAACGAAGGCATGATCGGAGTATCGTTGTGGTGTGCAGTTCGATCTCATAACTGTCTCAATAACAGGCTCTCAGTCTCACTCAGTCATTACTTTCCAGTCTTGCTCACATGGGCTCACAAATGCATGAACTAGCCCGAAACAATGATAAATATATAAATTCAACAATGTCCGAGACTGAGGCATGAAATGATATGCTATGACAGGACTGAGTATACAAAATCAATAAAACATATGGAGACATCAATATACGACCACTCGGGTCTTATCATTTACGGCTTGAAGCCCTAGAATTTGACTTAAAATGATTTCTAGCATGTTCACATTAACCACATAAATAAAAGTGCGGATAACAATCTGAAATAGCTACTAGACGGCGCCATGGGATGAGCTAGGCCACGAATCACTCAGTGTACGCCCGCACGCCCCTCATTTGGCATGTGCGTCACCTAAATTATAATCATATAGCATATTGTTCGGGGTTTCGAACACTCAGTAACAAGTTTGGAAACGTTACTTACCTCAAAACCGGCTAAAATCCTAGCCCTCAATTCCTTTGCCTCTAGACTCGGCCTCCGATTGCTCCAAATCTACCAAAAATCAGATTTATATGATTAATATATACCAAGGAACGAAGCCCACTCGAAAATTATCAAATTCAAACAAAAATCCCGAAATTGGGCAAACCCGACTGATGCGTGGCTAGAATTCATAGTTTAACATGTTATATGCCTTACATTTTATATGCGTTAATGATAAAAATACACTTTTTATGTGCATAATGGAGTTTATTTCATGTGTAGGTGCATTGGAGATGGAAACCGAGCTAAATGGATGCATGAACGTCGAAAATACGATCAAGAGTCGAAAAGGAGTGACCCGGGCTATAGCCAGGCATTTTAGCCTTAAGCCAGGCCAACCCGGGCGTTAGTGGGGCGTTTGGCCCCTAAAGCCAGGGTCAGCCTAGAGTTAGTGGGGCGTTAGAGCCCTAAAGCCAGGTGTGCCCTGGCTTTAAGGGGGCGTTTGAGCCCAAACGCCTGGGTCCCGAGGTCCAGTCAATTCCGAGTTTTAAAGAGTTTAAGTGTTTCCCGGTTGGAATAGAAGTCTCTTACATGTTTAGGGTTTATCCCAAACATATAAATATACCCACAAACACAACTTGAAGAGGGGAGGAAGCCATTGAAGTGAAGAAAAACATTGATTTTTATAGCTCTTATTTATTATTTTGTAGTTCAATCATGCAAGTTATTTTAGAATTGATTCTTATGAATATGTTTAGCTAATTACTTTAATCTAGGGTTTTGGTGGAACCCGTTGGGGGATAAACTTATTGTGATATTAATATAGTTTTGATTGGTTGATTAATCTCTATTTGTTCAACTACGTTCTTGTTGTAGTTGATTGAAGGGCCCTCAATTAGCTGTTCCTATTTATTATGTATCTACTTGAGAGAGAGTGCATATTTAGGTAGTTGTTTGAACAACATCACTCCCGGAGTATAGACGAAAGTCATAACCGAGGGTTTAGAAGTTGGATTAGAAATAACGATACTTCGGGTGCAATCTAAAGTGAACTGTAATGCAATCTAGCTAGCGTAACTTGAGAGAGTGCGTCTAGTAAATTATCATAATTACTTGAGAGAGATTTATGGTAGATAGAGTGTTCATGATTGATAGAGACAACTAATCAAACTATAAGAAGTATCCGAGAAGGAAGTTCACCGACGGGGGAAACCATAACCTTAGATCTTTATTACAATTTTTTACACCTTATTGTAGTTAATCTTTAGTTTTAATATTTTCATTTAGTTGTAGTAGTTTAAACAACATTAAGTGACAGTTTAGTATTTTGACAGCTTTCTTGATACGTTAACTCCCTGTGCGATCGACTCTGGGCATAATACCCCGGATTATATTTGCAACGTCCGCTTAGTCTTTTATTAGACATAGTTAAGCGTGATCAAATTTTGGCACCGTTGCCGGGGACTTAACGGTATTATCAAGTGTAGCGGTAGGTGTACATATTGCTAGGTTTCAAGTTTGAATTTTGTTTTAGTATTTGATTTTTATTAGTTTTATTTGTTAATTTGAAAAAATAAAAACATGGCATCATGGAATTATGAGAGTTTGAATGTTGGTAATTATATNTGGAATGTGTGTGATATGTGTGGTGGTCAAGATGGTCACTTTCATGGTTGTGCTTATATTTCTTATCTTCCTCCAACCCCTTACTTTGATGGTTCTTCTTGTTCTTGTGAAGTTAATAGAAACAAAGAACCCTATGATGATGACCTGAAAAGGATCGAGGATGTGATGAAGTGCCTTTTGGAACAACAGGAGGAGATACAACTGCGGGTACAAAGGCAAGATGAAACTATTCGCAACTTGGAAGCTGAAACGAATCAACTAGTTGAAGCTTTTAATGCTCAATATGCCAATATTATGGATAGTATCAAGGATCAATGTACATTAGAGATGAAAATTGAGGTGCCAATAGAGGGGGGAAACCCAACACTCTAACCAACTAGAATTTGAGGATGCCGATATTAAAGAAGTAATACTAGAGTCAACCAGGGACGTTGAGGATTCAAATTTAATCGACTCTAGTGTGATTGATGTTGAGGATGTTGAAAGTCCTGAAGTTCATGTGTTTGAGCGCATTGGTCCTCACTCCAAACATTTTTCCACATTGTGCTTGGATGATGATATGGAAATAGAGTCATCCGAGCCAATTGAGGAGTCAAGGAATGAGGAACAAGAT
>ML377036.1:50785-88718 GCA_005239525.1 Nicotiana knightiana | reverse complement strand
ATTAACAGATTTATTGTTGAACCTATAAATAAGTTATATGCCAATTGTTGGATCATGCAATACCAAATTCCCAATTTAATACTAGCTTTAAAAAAAATCTTTCTTTTTCTCTTCTTCTTAAAAAGCTGCTCTTCAACAGGACTTTCCATATTCCTAAATTTGCCCCCTCCTTCCAAATCAGCTACTAGCGATTTTCCCACGTAAGAACTCCTCCTCCAATTCTTTGAATTCGTTATACACATAAATTCGACATAGAACAATTGATTTTACAAAAGTTATAATATTGTTCCTATATATTGTTGATTGAGATCTTATGTAATAGGGAATCTAAATTAATGATTCTGTACAGTTAATTATTATCGATCTTGTTTATATTCATGTATATAGTTTTTGCAGTTGAGTTGATTTGATCCGCCTTTACTTTTAGGGTTTCGAGTAAAATTGTGTGGATCGGGATTTGGTTATTTGTTTCATCGTCAAGACTCCTATTTACGTGCTACAGACCTTGATCTCATTGACTCTTATTCTTTTCCGCTTGATTTTGTGTGATCTTGGAAAGCTTTTTGTTGAATTTGTTTTTGGTAAAATTACGAATTTCTGGTGTTAGAGAACCGCCAAAATCCAGATTATTGAGTATTGTAATTAAACGGGCCCAAATGACGAGAAGTGGATATTGAGATTCCTGTACCCGAACCCCTGCGTAATTGTATCTAGTTTTTTTCTCCTTGTCCTACTGTATTTTCTAGATTGATGAAATAGACTGGAATTTCAGATGGGAAAAGATATGCCGAAATTGTAATGTAGGAGTCTGGAAATTTTGAATGTAAGTTTCGAAAAAGAATTTGAATTATTGCTTTGGATAAACAAACTGTATGGAAGAAGAGGTTTTAAAAATTATCAAGTCCCTTGCTATAATTGGCTTGGCTGCTCAGCTTTTGTGTCTCATCGTAAAGTGTCAACTGGTAGTACAACCTTTGCGCATGTGAAACCTATCTTTGCTTATTGGTATGAGGAATGAAGCTGCACAGCTGTCTGATTTTTGGTTTTGGTATAACAGGCAGTTTTAAAGATGGGACTGTCTTTCACTAAGCTTTTCAGTCGGCTATTTGCCAAGAAGGAAATGCGAATTCTTATGGTAGGTCTTGATGCGGCTGGTAAGACAACCATATTGTACAAGCTCAAACTGGGAGAGATTGTTACCACTATTCCTACCATTGGTAAGTTCTGCTATTATATCGTGTATGCTGCACATAACGTGTATTGCTCGTGGTACTGATCCTGTGCTCGGTACCTAACATAGTGCCACTTCCACTCTGCTGCCATTAATTAGACTTCGTAACTGACCAAGTGATTCACCTTTTCTTGGATTCTTCCTGCTCTATGGATTTTGAAAAGTATTTCCTCTGTTAAAGTGTTAATGGTATTTGCATTTAACATATTAAGCATAGCTGCCCTAATTCTATTTATCCAGTCCTTGGTATTTTCTGCACTAACGCTCTCTCTTGTCAGGATTTAACGTGGAGACTGTGGAGTACAAGAACATTAGCTTCACTGTCTGGGATGTTGGTGGTCAAGACAAGGTATTTGGTGCCATAAAATACCGAAGTCTAGTGATCTGTGACATTAGTTCTCTAAAAATGTGACGTAGCATAGAAAATCTCTTTAACTCATCAGGAAAAAAGCAACAAACATTGGAAAGTTCAATACCACATTAATTTAGGATAACACCATAATGGCCATCCTTCAAGTGGCTGGATAAAGATGGAGCATGCTTTGGTTTCTGGAATTTTGTTTTCTTTTTCCTGATAGTGTTTCTTGTCTAATATGCCTGAGTAGAGATTAATGATGTTCCTTTTCTCTCTTGGTCTCTTTTTGGTTTGGTATAATGTCCATTTTTCTTTCACAATGTTTTTCTTTCTGAGAGATATCCATCAAGAACACCCTACTCTCAGAAAGACAGAAAGAACTGAACAGTAACTTCTCTTCCAACTCCAGCCATCATCTATATGCATGGTTTATCTTGCAAATTCATTTCTGCCATGGCTTTGCCTAGTTGAGTGGCTAATGCCTATGTAGCTTTATCTGGTGTTTGTTATCGACAAATAAAAAGGTTCATCTAGATCTAGTCTTTCTATATGTATTCTGGACTTAGAGTATTTGATACCAGGAAATGACTTATTGGCTGAAATTGTTAATGGTGTTACATGATATGCTCAGTCATTATTTATTGATATTTCCAGATTCGACCACTGTGGAGACATTACTTCCAAAACACGCAAGGGCTCATCTTTGTTGTTGACAGTAATGATCGGGACCGTGTTGTTGAGGCTAGAGACGAGCTGCACAGGATGTTGAATGAGGTAATGCAATTCATCTCTCTCTCTCTTTGTGCGCCCGCTTATAATGAACCTTGGACGGGAGTTTGGAAGTAAAAGAGTATAATTCAAGAATGATGCCACTTAAAGAGATATTACCAACTCTATGGGTTATCAAGATATATGGTATTAGTTTTTTATTGTTCATTATCTCTCATTCTCAAAAAATTTGCTAATGTACTTGTAGGATGAACTGAGGGATGCGGTGCTGCTTGTGTTTGCCAACAAGCAAGATCTTCCAAATGCTATGAATGCTGCTGAGATTACTGATAAGCTTGGTCTTCACTCCCTCCGTCAACGTCACTGGTATATATTGTGGCTAAGTTTGATACACTTTGCTAGTATCCTTGAGTTGCATGCATGGTGTTGCAGATAAGAATGAATTGTTCTCTACCATTACTGAACCTCTTTACTACTTTGCCTCGCAGGTACATTCAGAGTACATGTGCCACCTCTGGGGAAGGACTTTACGAGGGACTTGACTGGCTCTCCAACAACATTGCGAGCAAGGTACATGAGATTATCACACAGGAATTCATTGATCATGTGGAGGCTGTAATTTCTAACAATCTTTCTTTCTTATGACAGGCTTAGGAGGCATGATCAATGATTTCTGCAGTTATGTTTTTATTTTATGTAACTTGCGAGATCCTTCTTTTGCAAGGAGAATTGGCGTATTGCAAAACTATTGCTTTGTTAACCTTCTATTCCCTTTTTGTAAAAGGATGATGGTACCTTGAAGTAGCTTTAGGTTAATGTTCATGTAATATTTTGCGCTCTGACTCGCATGATGGCAGCCACTTGTCTTTCAATATATTATTTTATTCAGGAGCAGGGTTCTTCCCTGGCATTTTTTAGATAAAGGTAGTATTTGTGTTCTTCTGTGCTATTTATGTGTTTTTACTGTTTCTTAATTGACATCGTCTCCTAAACAAAAGAAATTTGTTGTACTGTGTTGGCCTGAGACTCATAGCCTCAGGGGTTTAGAAAAGAATTGGGTAATAGCTAATTAGGTTTTATTATTCTTTAAACTTGTCTAGACTTTTTATGTAAACTGAAATCTTCAGAAGTTTGTATTTGGCGAGCTACTGTGTCGATGGTGGAATGGTATTTTATTGAGTTGTATGTAAAATGGGAGAAGGGTAAGGAAAACTAGATGACCAGACTTAAACCAAAATCATAAAACAACGATTTTCAATTCTGTAGAGTCTCTGCCTAACCCTACCATTTACAAAAAGATGAAAATTAGAGACTTGAGGTGAGAAAAGCAACTAACGAAAATGTGTTGTGCGCCGAATTATCACAAAACATAAAATAGATGTTTGGCCGGCCAGCCCATTTTGACAAGTCTATTCTCGAAAAAGTGAAAAGTATTTCACATTCATTGATTGTCTCAGGGTATTGTGCCCATTTTTCTAACAAGCAGTTCATCCTTCTTAAGCATAAACTCAAATAAGTTGCTAGCCTTTTCAATTCAGCCACATTACGAGCAGCTAAGATCCATATCTGGTCTATATGACGGCTTTTACCGGTCTTTGTGCAACCATGACCCTAAAAGTCGATTACAAATGAATCTAATAATATTGAATGTTAAAAAATATTCAAAACCAACTCTTACACCTTACGGGCAAATTTCACAAATGCTCGTATAACTATAACTTTTTTTTCCACCAAATTTGTATAACTTTGTTTTCTCACACAAAAATCATATAACTATGACTTTCTTTCACCAAAGTCATATAACTATATTTTCTTACACAAAAATCATAAAACTTTTACTAACTCACACAAAAATCATAGTGACCGGAAAATATAATTTTTCAGCAGTATTTTTTTATTATTTTCAGTCTAATAAATAATAATCCAATTAAAATAGGGATGAGGCAACCCGACCTGGCCCACCCAACCCAATACTCATATATAAAAATTAAACTAATACTAAAAGAAAAGTAAATACTTCAAAACATGATACGTCTATCTTTTATTTTTCTTCTCAAGATTTTTATTCAAATCTTTCCGAGTCCGGGGAACTATTGCTCTAAAATCTATTAATAGAAATATTATTTTTATTTCAGTGCTCTCTAATTACACCTTTTATTTCCTTTTTTTGTCGGAATCTCATGCATTCCGAACTAAATTTCTTATGGGAAAAGAATTCACTTCTAGTATTATTTTAACTTACGGGTCAGGCTGGGTTGGGTCATTCCTATTTTAAGGAAAAAATATAAAATTAATCGTCCGGCCGAAACTAATTGCATTTGCTAGCCTATATATATATATATAAAAAAAAAATATTTTATCGGCTATTATTTTTGGGAACTACTAAAAATATACTCATATTTCTTCTATTTTAATTGGATAAAATAAATAAAATAAAAAAATGTAGAATAAGGAAATACTACCGGAAAATTTATTTTTCGACCACTATAATTTTTGTGTGAGAAAACAAAGTTATGTGACTTTAATAAAAAAAAAAAATCATAGTTATATGACTATTTGTGAAATTTATCCTGCAACTAACTCATGTACCGAGTTTATGTTTTTTGAATAACCAACAAGGGTGCAGATGCTAAGAGCACACTTATTACACCCACCTCGTCTCGGAAAATGGCATCAACAAACATTTGCATAAACAAATCTATAATTTTCTTTTGGTAACATTGTGAAATATTAAAAACAAAAATTAATAATACACCTAAAAATCACCTAGCCATATCCACCTTCCAGGAAGGGTAATATGAACAACTAGGACTCCAACAAAAACAACTAATTACGGAGCTGTTGAATCAAGAAACTACAAATTTGGTATTCACATAAATTCCTTTAAATAAATAAGATTCAGTAAATACCCAATTATATCGTAGGCATCACTTACTTCTTGAATTGCTTTCGATGTTTCTTGTTGATCCAATTCAGGACATGTGACACCCCACTTTGCTGGACAGTGACCCCCAGTCCACTGAGCAATAGCATTCCCCCACATATATTTGCTATCCACTTGCACTCTCAAAGTAATTGTTGATGAGTTTTAGTTAATTTATGGAGATTTTTATGACTACTCCTACATAAACTATATTTAATTTATGGAGACTTTTCACCAATCATGTGGCATTATTGAAGTGATTAAGGGTCTCCGTGACTCCGTCTACTCGTCTACCCCTACAAAAAAGATATTTGATTTATCCAGAGTTGCCATCAATCTTGTGGCATTACTGATGAAGCGATTAAGGGCCTCTGTCACTCTATTGACTGAACCAATATCCCCCTTAAAAAACACCAACAAATCATCTACAAAAATAAGATTTGTGAGTCCATTTATTTTACATATCGGATGGATCTTGAAGTCTGGCAGCTCGCTCATTCTCTTAAGTGTCTGAGATAGATCTGTATTCAAAATCAGTAAATCAATAAACGTTAGTCTAAAGAAAAATAAAGCAGAAAAAATTCGGAACCCACAAGTTTTTTGTGTTTCCTTAAGGAATTTAATCCCCTCACAATGCCCAAGGTTGCGGGTTAATTCCTCCTAGAATAGAACGGAATAACTATTCTGTGATAGCAGCACTTCAAATCACAAAATTTTGGCGGAGCAAATCACACAAAATGCTTACGTTTTGCTTTTGAAAAACCAATGCAGTATGCAGAAAATTGAGGGGAGATATTTCAGATTTTTCAGTGGTGGAGGAGGCTAAGCCTCTCTATTTAAAGACAATGAAAGGGTGATATGAAGAGGTGCAATCCAAGAGATGCCTATTCCATTTCTCATTAACACCCCAATGAAAGGGTGAGATGAAGAGGTGCAATCCAAGATATGCCTCTTCCGTTTCTCATTCACACCCAAGAGGTACCTCTTCTATTTCTCATTCACACCCCTTAATAAAAACGCAACAATCCCCACATAAATGGGGAATGGATATATGTGGAAAAACATGGTCAATCGGTAGATTTGATATCTTTGAACCGTCGAACTTTGGTGTATACCTAGACAACCATAAGTCACACAATCAAACATTAACCGTCTTTGGTTCTCATTGTTGTGTTCGTTTCAGCCATGAACACCACCTAGTTCATAAGTGCGTAGAGAACTGGCCCTACAGAATTCTCTTTGAAGCGGCTTACACTTCACACTTACATAGGTAATTCCTAAGCGTGTTATCCCGTAGATACACTATTTGATATACCCCATATCAAATTTAAAAACCATTAAAAAGCCTTACGTTTTATCCTTGGTACTGAACATTGTCTCATCACGAGAATGGACCAAAAAAATAATTATTGACAATGTTAAACCGTCATTAATGACTTTGTTTGATCTCCTTGAACCTATATCTTGGGATCTCCAGTCTTCTAGGTAGAGTTACCGCCACAGTGACTTGTCCTCGGCCGTAGTCTCATTCCCTTTGATGACTTCTCAACCGCCTCTCTAGGTATAGGCCTTTTGTAAGCGGATCCAATACGTTATCTTTTGACTTTACATAGTCAATTGTGATAATTCCACTAGAGAGTAGTTGTCTAACGGTATTATGCCTTTGTCGAATGTGGCGAGATTTCCTGTTATACATAACGCTCCCAGCCCTTCCTATTGTTAGTTGATTGGCGCAATGTATGCATACAGGTGCCACAGGTTTGGGCCAAAATCAAATGTCTTCTAAGAAATTCCGGAGCTATTCAGCTTTTTCACCGACCTTGTCTAAAGCTATAAACTCAGACTCCATTGTAGAGCGGGCGATGCATGTCTGTTTGGACGACTTCCAAGACACTGCTCCTCCACAATGGTAAAAATGTATCCATTTGTGGATTTTGGTTCCATTGATCCGGTGATCCAATTTGCATCACTATATCCCTCAACAACTGCGGGATAGTTATTGTAATGCAATGCATAGTCTTGGGTATATTTCAAATATCCCAAAACTCGTTTCATTGCTATCCAATGAGCTTGCTTGGGATTACTTGTGTATCAACTAAGCTTACTTATCGCACAAGCTATATCAGGTCGTGTACAATTCATAATGTACATCAAACTTCCCAACACTCGAGCATATTCCAATTGGGAATTGCTTTGACCTTTATTCTTTACAAGAGTATGGTTTAAATCACTTGGCGTTTTTGCTTCTTTAAAGTCCAAATATTCGAACTTTTCAAGTACCATTTTAATATAATGAGATTGAGACAAAGCTAGACCTTGAGGAGTTTGAAGGATCTTAATTTCCAAAATTAAATCGGCAACTCCTAAGTGTTTCATATCAAACTTACTAGTAAACATGCGCTTAGTAGCATTTATGTTAGCAATGTCGTTACTCATTATCAACATATCATCCACATATAAACAAACAATGACTATTTGATTTGATTTGGAGTATTCTTAATGTAAACACATTTGTCACACTCATTGATCTTGAAACCATTTGACAACATTGTTTGGTTAAATTTTGCATACCATTGTTTTGGTGCTTGTTTTAGTCCGTAAAGCGACTGATCACGCCCAACTATGCTTTATAAAAAGGACAAAGCGGTCGCTGCAAATATATTCCAGTTAACAAGTCGGAAGTCGAATCCCACAGGGAATTAACCTATCAATCACATCTATCAGACTCAAACAATTTTACGTAATCAACTTTCCAAGATATTTAAATAATAGATCAAAGTTTACTATCTAAATATTACTTAATGAGAATGTAATAAGTAAGAACTAACTATGAACGTGTTGTAGACAATAATTGGAATGATCTAAGGTTCTGATTTCCTCTATTGTCGGAATCCTTTCCACTACGTTTGCTATAAATTTGCCTAAGTCCTCTCTATTGATCATGAGCACTCTGACTGTCGTATTTCTCTCCTGAGTAATTACAACAATATACTAGATATATTCTCCCGAATTACGCTAGCTAGCCTTAAGTACATCTCACTTAGATTGCACCCAAGATTTCGTTATCCCTAATCTCACCTTTAAACCCTTCGTATTGATCCCTCATATACGTTAGTAGTGATGTTGTTCAACAACTACCTAAATATACACTGTCTCGCGTGTAATGCACACTAAATAGGAACAGTTAATCGAGGGCCCTTCAATCAACATCAATAAAAATATAGTTGAACAAATAGAGATAATGCTATGGCAAATCTATATTAACGTAACGATGAAATCATCTTTCAACTAATTCTATCAAAACTCTAGATTAGGAGTTTAGCTCCTCATACTCATAGTAATCAAATCCAAAGTAAATTGCATAATTAAATTACAGAGTAAGGAATAAGGGATGTAAAAATCGATATTTTGAACTCCCGAGTAGTGTTCCACGATCTCCTCTTGTCTCCAATGGCAAAAGTCCTTCAAAGTTGTGTTTTTGGGTCTATTTATATGTTTGGAATAAGCCCTAAACATGTAAGTCACTCCTAGTTGCGTCAGAAAAGTGCTTTAAGCCTTCAAAATCTGGACCTGGACCTGGACCCTGGCCTCGCCTGGTGGCCTGACTTTAAGCTGGACTCGCCAGGCTAAAGCCTGGTCGAGCTGGCTTTTGCCTGGCTTCTCTTTTTCACCATTTTCAAGCACACTTTCGACATTTAAGCATCCATTTAGCTCTGCTTCCATCTCTAATTCACATACACATAAAATAGACTCCATTACGCTCAAACAAAGTGTATTTTTATCATTAAAGTACGTAAAATGCAAGGCACATAATGTGTTAAATCATGAATTATAGCCACACATCAATACCCCACACTTAAACATTTACTCGTCCTCGATCAATTAAACTACACTCACGAACACAACTTATTAAGCAATTCCCTTAACTCTTTATACCAAGAATTTTTAAAATAGTTTAAGCACAAAGGTGTGACATCCTCGCCTCAATAACCGACTCACAAATACCATGCTTTATTCACAATTCACTTACTTACTCTAACATGAAGGTTAACAACATTACCTTTCCTTTATGAATCATGTGCCCTCACCCAATCAAAGAGCTTAGTTCCACACACCATGAATTTTAATAACATAGGAACTCAAGATAGGAAAAATTCACTCGCTCTCAGAAATAACATTCATATGCCCCAAATGAAGTAACATAAGCTTGCCCTTAGTGTAATACTCCACTAATCGAGTTCATTCAGTCTAAGATTAAATAGGACTTTCATTGGTTGTAATGTAGGCTGCGGGACGGGTAGGATATATTTAGATATAAGAGTGACTGCACCTCCCTTAAGCACTTTAATACAAACACTTTAAACTTCAAGCCCATACTTATGTCAAACCAAAACTCCACATTAACTTTACTATATTTTACCTCTACTTCTTTAAGCACCAGTACACCAATAGCCATCACCATCAGGAATTATTTTTCATACACTACAACTATTATATCAATATCTTTTTTTTTCTTTTCTTTTTTTTCTTTCTCTTTCCAAATGGCTTTTATTGACACATTTTTTTTTCTTTCATACGGTTCACCTTTCTCCTCATTTCATTGTTCCACTCAAAAGCCAACCGACCACCCCACACTTTAACTTTTCCATAATTCATCACAATTCAAGTGCTCATGAGAGGTGACAAGGTTCAAATATATGGTCGGTTCAAACAACGGGGTACGACTTGCAATATGGTTACCAAAGAAACAAGATTATAGGCTCAAAGAGATTAACTACGATACAGAACATTTAGGTGGATACTCTATATATATTTGGATTAACAAAGAAATACCTATATCACTTCTCAGACTGAACAAGACTACTATTTCGCTTTGCACACACACTGGGCAAGTTCTAGACATCAAATGCAATGCACAGAATACATATAAACCTCACACAGACATAGAAAAACCTCATTCAGGATTGGTTTTATCACGATACTCCAGTCAAAGCATTTAAGCAAATTTAAGAATCCACGATTTAAGGTATTTATCCTAGAGTCAAAAATTGAGCCTAAGCGTCACAAGCAAAGTATTAACTATGATCAAGGCATCACAAAGTTCAGAGATATTACTGCGATTAAATGCATAGCCATCGTGGAATCCTACTCCTAAAAATTAAAACTACCTACACCCGGTTCAACTAAAAACCCTTGGAAAAGAACCGCGGCCCAAAGAAAAATCAAGGAGGAATTACTACACTACCTAAAAAAATCTTTTTGGTATTTTCTATAGACTTACTTCCCTCAAGAAAACTGTCTAGGAGATCCATCGTCGGGAAGAGTCCAACATATTTCTGTTTTTTTTAACAATTCTGCCTAAAAACAACTAACAAGAAAAACACAATAACGATAAAAATAAAAACATAACAAAACTCAACAAATATTTACAACGCCTCACACTTAAATCATGCAATGTCCTCAGTGCAGCACATGTAGACAAAATAAGAAGTAAATAGGGTGCAAGAAACTCCCTGATCAAGCAGCGTCATCATCCTCTGACGCTCTCCATTCTTCATCATGTTCATCTTCTCCATCATCCTCATCATTCCGAATGCATCGGCTCCGCATCAGACTGCTCTGGTGTGTTGATATCCTTGTCATCCGGGAGCCTGTATCCCTCTCCTACACCAGTCATCTGCTGAGCATGAGCATTAAGCGGGTGTTGCTGCTCCAGTTCATTACTCTCATCAACTTTAGCCGGGCGACCCCTTATACGCAATTGCAAATCCATCATCCCATAAAGATGGGCCATGAAACAGTCATCTCGCGCATTGCGCTAAACACCGGTCAATGAAGGTGTACCAGCCTCGTCTTTCATCCGAAGGTTTGTGATATCAGTTTGTCGAATGAGCTGATCAATAGTATGGTCAAATTCAGTCTCTACCTCAACCTCCTCATGATGTAGGAACCGAGTCAAGAAATTAGGGAATGGCATTCGATCAAATTTTTTACTTGTTCTCACTGACGCCATTTGATAGCGGATCAGATGACCCCCATTTACCCTCTGCCCAGTCATAAGGAAATAAAGTACAGAAGTTCTCTCACGACTTATCTAGGTGTCATGGTTACACGGTAGGATCCGTGCATTTATCAACTTAAGCCACACCTGAGCCTCCGCTTTCATCTTCTTTTTAGGGAACCTCTTGTGACGATTAGTGACCTAGTCCCGAACCCATGCAACAGTAGAGTCGACCCCACAAAGTGTGTGCTTCAATTCTCTATATGTAGGCCTGCAGATGAATTGGTCTAATGGATCCACAGGGAAATTTGGAGCACCTAGAAAATCACATATGGCCTTGGCCGAAAAATCTATCAAGCGCCCACAGATTGGCACCAACTCCTCAGTGTCTTTTGGGTCAAACCCCGCATAGAACTCCCTGACTAAGTTAAGTTTGACATCCTCTGTGTTCTTAAACACGTAACCTATCCCCAGCTCATGAATGCTTTTCCAAATCGCTAGATATTTTGCTCTCACACTGCGTTCCTGAATAGCCCCCTCTATATGGACATGCTTAGGCCTGCAGTGCTTATACCAATACCTTGTATGCAGAGGGATACTATTTATGCCGAACTCCCATCGGCCTTGAGGTTGTTGCCTCATGGTAGCCACAGCTGCCACCGCCTCGTCACTAGTCATACTAGAAGTGGCTTCTCCCCCTTTTCTTTTCTTAGGAGGTAGTGGGAGGGGCCGCTTTGTCCTTAGCTTGTGCCGTGGAAGTGGCCTTTCCTTTGCCTGATTCTTTTCTGGGAGGCATTGTTTTTCCTACACGAAAGAGCATTAGTTAGATAACGTCACATTACACACTACACACATAATATTTTCCACTTTGCCGAGGTTACTCAGACTTTACCTCGGATATGTCTTAACATTTGGATCATAACCGCAATCATATGGGCTTCCCGTGAGCCATACCACACTTAAAATTTTAATGTGGTGCACGATTACATGACACTAGTGTTTCATCCTAGAGACTTGAGCTCCAACAGGGACTCAGAATGCCATTGAGGCATTACATCATACGCTTGGCAAGCACTAGTGCCATGGGATCTCTTTTGGAATTGAGGGAATGCCTCATCCTCCCAAATCGGCTTGGGGTTCCATATTACCACATATTTTCATAATTTCAGCACCATTCCTAAGGGGTTTAGGGGATTGGGCCACACAAACACAATTTGACCATGAATGACACACACCCATGAAGAACAACCATCAATGAAGAACAACCATCTCTCATTACCTATACCCAATTCGAAATTACAAAGGGAAGAGATAGAATCATACCTTTGAATCTTTGTGAGGAGTATGATGCTTGAGAATTCGGATGAGTGTGAACAACTAGCAAGATTAGGCTTGACCTCAATATGGATGTTAATGTGATGGTGATTATGTGTGGGTGAGATGTAATTCAGATGGTGATTTGTGCAATGTGTTTGTGTTCTTGTGATTTTGGTGTGAGTGTGGGTAAGGTTTGATTTGGAGTGTTTTTAGTGTGTGAAGAGTGTTTTTGTGAGGCTTATTTCGACCAAATGAGGAGAAAAACAATTAAAAAGGCCGAATTTTACTTACCTGGCATTGGCCAGGCGTCGCCAGCCTAAGGCCTGGTCGACCCTGGCGTTAGCTGGGCGTCGCAAGCCTAAAGCTAGATTGGGCGTTAGCTGGGGGTCGCCAGCCTAAAGCTGGATTGAACCTGGCATTAGCCAAGAGTGGCCAGCCTAAGGCTTGGTCGACCCCGGCTTTATCCCGGCTTTCTGGTGACGCTTAAACACTGCTCGCTTCGCCCAAACGCACCTGCAAACTTGTTAGTACTTATAAATAAACGAAAAAAGGTCTAACTACACTAAAATTTAACTACGAATTGGGTTGCCTCCTAACAAGCGCCTTAGTTAATATCGTGGCACGACGATTACAACATTCCAATGGGTTGCCTCCCATGCAGAGCCTGATTTAACGTCACGGCATGACGCAGATAAGCGCATTTAAGGCTCGTACAACATCTGAGGCTCAATCAAATGGGTCACTGACACTTTCTTTGTTCATCCATGCCAACGTAATATTTTAACCTGTGCCCATTGACTCTGAATGTGTGAGAGTCATTTTCTGCGGCAATCTCTACAGCACCCGTGGGATGTACTTCAACCACACGAAATGGCCCTAACCATCGTGACTTTAGTTTACCTGGAAATAGCCTTAGTCTTGAGTTGTAAAGCAATACCATATCTTCGGGTTTAAAATTCCGCTCAAGAATGTTCTTATCATGTAACATCTTCATTCTCTCTTTGTACAATCTTGTGCTCTCAAAATCAAGATAGCAGAACTCATCAAGTTCATGCAATTCCGTGACTCTACTTGTTCCCGCAACATCCATGTCGAGATTCAACTGTTTCAGCGTCCACCAAGCTCTATGCTCCAACTCCACCGGCAAGTGACATGCCTTCCCAACCACCAACTTGTATGGTGACATGCCAATTGGTGTTTTCAAAGCGGTTCTATAAGCCCAAAGTGCATCATCTAACTTTCTCGCCCAGTCTGTTCTTGTGGCATTCACGGTCTTAGTTAACACACTCTTTATTTCTCTGTTTGACACTTGTACTTGCCCACTTGTCTGAGGATGATATGGAGTGGCCACCTTGTGGTGTACATCATACTTCTCTAGAAACTTCTCGAAGGCTCGATTACATAAATGAGTGCCTCCGTCACTGATTATGGCCCTTGTGGGTGCCAAAACGGGTGAATATGTTCTTCTTCAAAAACCCAATCACCACCTTTGTATCATTGGTGGGGAGTGCTGCAGCTTCCACTCATTTGGACACGTAGTCTACAATGACAAGTATGTACTTGTTGCCATATGAACTGACGAAGATCCCCATGAAGTCGATTCCCCATACATCGAACGCTTCGACCTCCTGAATTGGGTTCATGGGCATCTCATGGCGACGCGAAATATTCCCGGTTCGGTGACATTCATCACAGCCCTTCACCCATAAATGGGGATCTTTGAACACTGTTGTCCAATAAAAGCCTGCTTCCAGAGCTTTCGCGGCTGTCCTGACTCCTCCGAAATGTCCACCATATGCTGATGCGTGACATGCCTGCAAAACAGAAAACTGATTTATCTCGGGGATACACCTCCGGATCATATTGTCAACACAAATCCTAAACAGATAAGGTTCATCCCAATAATACATACGGCAATCACGGAAAAACTTTTTCTTTTGCACAGAGGAAAGGTCATAAGGAATTATACTGCTTGCCAGATAGTTTGCAATGTCTGCATACCATGACGCTTCCTCAAGACTTGTGGTTAGGAGTTGCTCATCTGGAAAGGTTTCTAGAATATCTTTCACCTCAACCGCTTTTTCAGCTCCTTCCAGTCTCGACAAGTGGTCAGCTACTTGGTTTTTCGTTACCTTTCGGTCACGAATTTCCAAGTCAAACTCTTCTAGTAGTAGCACCCAACGAATCAGGCGCGACTTTGACTCTTTTTTCTCGATTAGGTACCTGAGAGCAACATGATCAGTATAAACAATTACCTTCGATCCTATCAGGTACGATCTGAAGTTGTCAAATGCGAATACTACTGCTAGCATCTCCTTCTCAGTCACAGTGTAGTTCAACTGGGGCCCACTCAACGTTCTACTTGCGTAGTATATTGGGTGCATGATTTTATCTTTCCGCTGCCCAAGCACTGCTCCCATATCATAGTCACTTGCATCACACATTAGCTCAAAGGGTTGCTCCCAGTCAGGGGCAACAATAATAGGTGTTGTGACCAGTCTCTTCTTCAATTCCTCAAATGCTACCCTACAATCATTAGAAAACACAAAAAGGGTAATCTTTTTGAAGCAATTTACAAAAGGGGTTAGCAATTTTAGAAAATTCTTTTATAAATCTCATATAGAAACCGGCATGGCCAAGGAAACTTCTGATTGCTTTGACGGAAGTGGGTGGTGGAAGATTTGCTATCACGCCAACGTTTGCGCGATCCACCTAAATGCCCTTACTTGACACCAAATGTCCCAAGACTATACCTTCTTGTACCATGAAATGGCACTTCTCCCAATTTAGCACCAGATTAGTCTCTATACACCTCTTCAACACTCTTCTCAAGTTCTTAAGGCAGTCATCGAATGAATTCCCCACTACTGAGAAATCATCCATGAAAACCTCTATTATTTCATCTACCATGTCCGTGAAAATGGCTATCATGCACCTTTGGAATGTGGCCGGTGCGTTGAATAGGCCAAACGACATTCTCCGAATAACATAAATCCCATAAGGGCAGGTGAACGAGGTCTTCTCTCTGTCCTCTGGTGCAATAGAGATCTGATTGTACCCTGAGTACTCATCCTGAAAACAAAAGTGGGACCTCCATGCCAGTCTATCTAACATCTGATCAATGAATGGAAGTGGGAAGTGGTCTTTCGGGGTAGCCAAGTTCAACTTCCTGTAATCCATACAGATTCGCCAACCTGTGACTGTTCGTGTTGAGATCAATTCATTCTTCTCATTTTTCACTACCGTCATTCCACCCTTCTTTGGTACACACTGAACTGGGCTAACCCAATTGCTGTCAGAGATGGGGAATATGATTCCCGCATCTAACCACTTAATAACTTCCTTCTTCACCACTTCCTTCATGTTGGGGTTCAGACTTCTTTGGTGTTCTCTGGAAGGTTTGTGCCCATCTTCCAGTAGAATTTTATGCATACAGAAGGCTGGGTTGATCCCCTTGATATCTATCATAGTCCACCCAATTGCAGTCTTGCACTCTGTCAGTACCTGCAAAAGCTTTTCTGCCTGCACATCTAACAAATTAGATGAGATAATAACAGGTAACGTTGATTTAGGTCCTAAGAATGCATACCTGAGATGGGCGGACAGTGGCTTCAGCTCCAACTTTGGGGGTTCTTCAATGGATGGCTTAACCAGAGGAGTTTTTCTTTCCTCTAAGTGCAAGGGCTCAAATTCAAGCTCCCTCTTCCAAAAACTTTTGCCTTCAAGAGCAAGTACCCACTCTGCCAATTTTTCTCCATTAGCTTCATCTAAGTTCATGAGACAAGCTGCTAGAGGATCTTGAATGTTCAATGTCTCATCATCCTCTTCCAAAATTACATCCACGACATCTATTAGAGAGCAATTGGCGAATTCACTTGGTCGCCTCATAGATTTCTGCATGTTGAATGTTATCTCTTCATCATTTAATTTCGCCTCAAAATTACATCCACGAATGTTATTTCTTTTGTCAAAATCTCGCTATTACCACTTTTAGATTAAACTTGATACTTACCGAGTATACGTTATTTTGTACTCATACAGTACTTCGACATATTTTTATGTAGATCTTTGTACTAGACCTCGGTTGAGTTGGATTTCGTGGTGAGCTGACATTCCTGATTCGCAGCGTATGGAGTCCCCTTCTCATCTATTTTACTGTTGTTTGATTCATAATATATTGTTATATTTTGAGACATAGTTGTACTCTATTTAGTTGCTCATGACTCGTCCAACCAGATTTTGGGAGATTGTTATTGTGTTTTCGCATTTGGTTGACAATTTGAGACTTGCTTATGTTTATCTATATCTTGATAGCTGCTTATCTTGTTTGTCTTGCTTTAGTTGGTTATGATTGTTGACTTACCTAGCAGTTAGGTTAGGTGTCATCATGTCCATTGATATAATTTTGCGTTGTGACACAAATTAAAGACTGTAAATGGACAATATTAGGATTAGAGATGCTGTCTCTCGTTGTTGAATTTTCTCCCTGCAATGCTTACCTAAAAAAGGACAAATGAAATACTGAAAATGGACAAAATATTAAAAATGTTGACCATGGTCATTCTTTTCAATTAAAGCCAAATAATAAGCACACTTCAAGTTTAGCGTGACAATATGGGTTAGATAACTATACGAACATGACTTAAATAAATTTTATCACTAAAACTAAGGTTTTAATGTAATATGACATGCTAAATGAGTGCCTTTTTATTTTGTGGCTCAAAAAGTAATATTCGAATGACATCATTGTCAAAAAAATTACTTTAATGAGTTAGTTTCATAAGTTGAAGGACTATTAAGGGATTGACTCCTATATGAACATGTTAAGTTTTGTTATTCCCTTCTTTCCCTTTTGTTAGTCATTTATTAACTCGGCAATCGGCATGCCTTCTAAGAAATCAATTACTATTAGGAGTATTTTATTAAATTACCCTCGTTAATGATTATTAAAGTTGTAACTTCAATAAATTTAATAAGTGTGGATACTTAATACTAAGGGTAAAATTGCAAGTTAATAATAAATTCATTTATATCTGTCATGATGAACAAGTAAAAGACAAACTTTATTTTTAGTATAGACTAGTAACAGGAAGAAAGAAATATTTGTTTAAAAGGAAGAAAATGGAGTCGCATGGTGACACAATTAGTATTTTTTTGAAGCTTGAAAAGAATTAACTATGCGAAATCCGATATTGTTGATGGCCAATTAATTGGATGTAGAAAAAAGATGTTATTGTTAAATATCCATTAGACAATTTTTCCTAACGCATATTTTACAAAATCTAAAATTTTGAGGGCTTGCTTATGTGGTCTTCCATTACGACTATTGTTACAAGGCCAATTTATTTTTGCTGTGACACTACACGACAACGGCACAAAAAGACTCAACCCTTTTTTCCTCACGTTTCCGTTCGACACTTAAAATATAAAAAGTATACAGAAATCAGACAAGGCACATACATACAAGAATCTCTTCCCACTTTGTATTAACTCGTGCTACAAAAAACACATAAAAAAGAGCCTTACAAAAGTTAGCCAAAGTCTGCCATGCCCATATATATAGGCACATGATTTTGCACATGTATGGCACATGCTGCCTTATCCTAAAATAGCAATTGACATCCCCAAGTGCAAATGATTCAGAATAATTCGAATGTTACAAGGCAACTGCCCAAAACCCACATAGCCCACTTTGCTGGAAATCATGAAACTGCGCAACTGCATACATGTGCGTGGCACATGGGCGCAACCTTCAACTTTTGGCACCAACAGGCCAACTTGTGCCATGCCTTCGCGCCATGCCGGTGTGCAGCATTCCGTGCGTGCACGTCTGCAAATACTGAATGCCCAGCTCGCCCATTACACTACCTTGCCGACGCTCATCTGCCTTGTCACATCGTGCCTTAGCTTTTCCAACCCGTTGCCTTTGCCTTATGCCCATGCCAATGCCATGTTCTTGTCATGCCTTGGCACCTAAGCCAAATGCTGTCGTCCCACATTTCATGCCCATAGACACTTGCGCATGTTGGACAATCTTGCCAACATGATGCTAACAACCATCATATGGTCGTATCGAGATCCATCATTTAAATCCCTCCTCACGCCCATGCCAGGTTCGATCAATCAAGCTGATTCAATATCTCAAAAGACAAAAACAAGTTAAATAATATTTTCTCAACTATTTAAATTTTGTTGGCTGTATTTTATTCGATTCCTTTGTCATGAAAGGATATTTATAACTCTTGTTTGAATCAAGAGAATAATCCAATATCTGTACTGATGAGAGCATTCCACAATCCACAATCCACAATCTACAATCGACAATCGACTCCTTAGTCCTAAGTCCTAACTGTCACAGGGTCGTTTTTAGTTTCTCCAAAAACAGCCCGTGCGACAGCCAAGTTGCGCACTTGACTCAGCCTTTCCCTAACACTTAGCCAAATTTCAGCAAGTTTGGCCTTGACGAATTTTAGGCAGCAAAACAGTAAGAAACACAAGCCAATACGGGAAAACCCAACCTTTGTATTAATTTCGAAAAGCTACAAAGGAAACCCTCACTTGCTATGATCACAAGTCGATCACAGCCCACTCTTGACGAAGAACACAAGTCGTTCTTGGCCAACACTAAGACCTGCCCAAGCCTAGCCTTAATCCCTTTTGAAACACTTTGAAACCCTCACGTTTCACTCTTGTTTCCCTCTTGTAATTCTACACGAAATTACACACCACCCTCTGCCTAAGTCCATAAGGCCCTATTTATAGAACATAGGCAGCCCTTAAGACTTGGCAGCACATTGACACTTGTCGTCGACAGCTTTTGCCACTTGTCGGGCTAAGTTTAAATCTGATCCTAACTTGTAGTTGACATCCCCAACTACTTAGGCCATTATACACGAAATGGGATCATGGATACAAGCATAATCAGTTCATGGGAGATCATGGGAGATCATGGGGACAAGGGGAGTTGAAATGTAACCGCCCACTACTTTGGCATGTGCCTTGCATGTGCCTTTTGACTTGGTCAGCTATGCTTCACGACTAAGCTTGCTTTGTGCCAAGCTTTAGCTCATCTTTGACATTGTTCCGCACCAATGTCTCACCCGCATTCTGCCGCCATGACTTTGCCGCACACGTTCGACGCCGCTGCCGCCCGCACACTGCCTTGGCCTAGTTTTCTGCCTTGCCCATGTCAATGCCCATTTCTCTCGTGCCATTGCTTGTATTTTCATTCACATAGCCTTGCCTTGGCTATTGAAAGCCTTTGCCATTCACCCGCACACCCGTCGTGTCTTATCTTAGTCCGCACCTAGCTGCCACAACCCATAGTGCCATTGCCGACTGATTTTGGCGCGCATGCCGTGCCATGCCGCCCTAACATTGCCCACACTGTTTTGTCAAGCCCTTTCCAAGCGTGTCTTGCCCGTGCCAAGACCTTGGCCAATACTTGCCCACAACAGCCCTCATGTCAATGTCTTGTCCGTCGCCCGCATGATCGTATTGCCCGCGCATGGGCCTATGACAAGGCCATCACGCCCAATCCTTGCCACAACCGCGCCAACGCCCGATGTCAAAGAATTGGGTCCTAACACTAACCAAGGAAGACCAAATCACCCAAATGTTCCTCGTAACGTAAAAGCAAATATTCCCAAACTACAAGCTGCCCTCACTGCACGCACCGCACCCCGTCCCTAGTATATACTCTTCACATTCATCTCACACAAAAGCTTTCCTCTTCTCTCTCTCGCTCTCTGCTCCAATTTCAATATTCAAAACCCCCCCTTCTACTCTCATATTTTTCCATAGTTTGTGCTGAGAGAAGGAGCGAGCGAGCGCGCGCGAGAGAGAGAGAGAGAGAGAGGGAGAGAGAGGCAGTGTCCGTTGCTCAAAATCACGCCGATAATTATTCAAAATGTCACTTCGACCCAGCAGTAGAACAGAGGCGAGGAAGAAATCTTACAAAATTGTGGTAGATGCGGATGAGGCTCGTCGTAGGAGGGAAGACAATTTGGTGGAGATCAGGAAGAACAAGCGGGAAGACAATCTCCTTAAGAAACGCCGTGAAGGCCTTCTTCAGTCCCAATAACTTCCTGATGCTTCTCAATCCCCTGCTCTTCTCGAGAAAAGAGTATGTTGTATCTTCATTTTATTTGAACTCTTTATAATAATTGTTGTAATTGAGGCGTAGTTGATTGAAGCTTTCTACTGTTGCACTGATCTTGTTTTCGGATGCCTCGGAGAGTGTACAGTACTTTGAATTTTATGACTAAACTAGTGATGTTTTGTGTCGCTTGATACTCGATTTGATTTGTGTTCAGTAACTGCTTTTCGTTTTCGACTAACTGGAAGTTGAGTATTATGAGTTTACTGAATCCAGCTAAATCCCGTAACTCTTTTGGTTTGAATTTTGTTTCTATGAAGCTGAGTCCATTGCATTTCCACCTCTGCTTCGTCTACGAATTTTGTTTCTTTTTTCTTTCTGGGGATCATGTTTTAGTTTGATTGGATAAGCAAAGTAGTATTGGAATGATTTGGGTGGAGTGGAATGGTTTCAGATGATTAGTACAGTCGACTCTGACTTCTTTTTGGGATTGAGGTGAAGTTGTGGTTGTTTGGTTTATTTCTTAGAAAACTAGAAATAAGAAACAAAAACTGGCATTATGAATTATTTTCCAGTACCTTCCTTCATGGTGTCTTCTGATTTCACTCTGGTTCCTTTACAGTCTTTGAGCGGTTATATTTTAGACCAATGAGGATTTTGCTAATTTCCAAATTGGAACCAGCTTCATGGAGTGGTAGAGAAAGTAGGCTAATGTATTGCATGGGTGTTGGAATGGTTCCCTACCAAGACATACGAAGAGCTAAAAAGTGAAACTATACCCTTTAAAACATTGTCGTACATTTAATCTTCCCCAAATCACTATGAGTTGTGGGTTCAAATGTTTGTAATGCCAATACTCAGGGATGAGGGATAAACAAAGCTTCATTTTATTTGATTTTTGTTTTACTTTCTTTTGGAAGACATGGATACTGAGGTGTAGTAGTAGTTGTTGTTGCTGGAAGACATGGATACTTTGGTCATAGTGGATTGCAAAAATCTGAATGAACATGTGCATAGATATAGTAACAGTTTCGATCAGCTCTTGGGATTATGTCTATGATATACGAGAAGTGAAGAAAGGAAGATTATATTAACGTTTGTTTAGCTTATTTAGTTTTAGCTAACACATACCTTAAAAGAGGGAATCACACTCGATAACATTTCAGAGGATTGAAAGCCATTAGATTTCATCCTTGCCAAAAGAAGTGACAAAACCACATGTGGGATTGAAAAGGTCATATCAAGAGAAGCCCTGTTCAATTGACATAGATGGGTGGTTCTTGATGTTAAGAGAAAGTGAAGAGAAAGAATAGAGCAGAAATGGAGAAGAGCTGCATGCAGTCGAGAATTCACTGATGGGTATTAAATGTCACAAACAAAATAGCATTTATGAACAAGTTATTGAATGAGGAATCATGAGACATAGAAGTGGACGCAGATGTCCAATGAAAAGAAATGATAACTTACCTTAAATGCCCATGCAGGATTAAAACCTTAGCTATGGTCATAGATTTAGGCATGCAGAAGTAAAGCATGTTGTGAAAAAATATGGGTTAGAAAAGCCAGTGATCTAAATGGTATTCCGTATTCCTATAAAGTTTTGAAAGTGCCTTGGAGAGGTTGGAGTGATATGGCTTGCATGCTATTATAACCTTTTTGATAAGCGACTTTATGTTATATTAAGGACTAAGGAGCAGTAGATTCCAAATGGCCAGACAAAAATTACCTTGTTATGATATGCAGAACAAAGGAAAGTTGTATGAGCTATATCAAGAATTTATGTTCCTGGCGCTTTGGCGCTTTAGTAGTACGATGGATCATTATTTGGATTTTTTGTATTTCTTCGGGGGAAACATGTAGCATGATGGGGGATCTGATGTAGTTTCAAGGTTGTACTGATTTCTATACCATCTTGGTACTTTTTTAAATAAAGCCTTTACTTATTAAAAAAAGGCAAAGTTGTATGAGCTATAGTGATATTGAACTTATGACTTCCATACAATGAAACTTTGAAAAATGTATAGAGCATAACTCAAGGACTTACAAAGATGATAGAGACCCAACTTATGTTAAGGAAAATGGAACTTGAGTCAAACTTAACTCTTAAAGTTAGCTCATAAGCAGATCCAAGACTAGATAAGGAGACATCAACTTATTTCACCAACTAATATGCGACACTCTAACACTCCCTTACATGCCAATGGTTGGACGACTAAAGCGTTGGCAACATAGCATGGGGACCCAACATTGGTTAACCAAGGATAGGAACGAATACAGATCTGGTACCATGTTAAGAAATTTGAAAACCTCAAAATCTAGTCCATGAGGTGAGGATTGCTCAAGATTATTTAAGCTTGTCTTTTTTTCCACATTATTTCTTTTTAGTCTGTTTCGCAAAGAATGACACATTTTTATATTTGGAAATAAATTAATTTTAAACTGTCTATTTTACCCTTGATGAATGTTATGACATGTTTAGAACCACAAGCTTCAAAAGTCCTAATTTCTTCTTAAACTTAGTATCGAGTCAAACTACGTCACATAAATTGAAACGAAGAGAGTACTATACTTATATGACTTTAGTACTAACTAATCAAATTGCAAGTAAACTACCTAATTCAAGTATTAGATATACAATAATGCCCATATTAATCCAACTCCTTAAAGTTGAGATTTTAAAGAACTAATGATGACCCCTCTATTTGCATGCTCCATTGCTTTAAGCAACTAAGCGATGGCTTTTTTGATGTTATTTTTTCCAGAAAATATTTTCCGCTCACCAACCAAACATCGGAAAATGTTTTCCATGACTTGGTCATACCAAGCACACTTGAAGCTCAATACGACTAGTTGAACAATCGGAATTTGGAACTTCAAGATCAGATGTAAAGATACTGTCTCAGCGTGCAATATATGTAGAAAGATTATTTCAAGAGAGAAATTAGTTTCACTTTCCGTATATAATTCCACTGCATAATGCGTAACAAAGAAGAGAACTAGAACAAAAGAGTGTAGAAGCAGAAAATTAATCGTTGAAGCATAAGATAAGCAGAAAGATTGGAGTAGACATTTGGCTATTGTGAGTCAATAAATGAACAAGAGGCAGGGAGATCTATGAGTAATTTGGATTTGCATAGTCTATTTCTAGTGTCTGAAGTATTTTCGCCTTTTCGAATAAAATGGAGATCGACTTGTGTTTTACCCCGTTTGATGGTTCTCAATTCTTAAAACATGTGAGAAGCGTATGGGTAACAATTATTAGTGAAACTGGGGGCAAACATTGAGAAAGCTTGGATAGAGAATATTGAAAAGATCAAAAGTGATTAGCTTACTCAATTTCATCCCGTTCTATTTTTGTCTCATTCAAACTTGGTGTTCTTGTTTATGAATGCTATGATCTTGGTCATTACTCTTAATAACTTGTGTTTTATAACAGTTGGAAAGTATTCCTGCTATGGTCCAAGGAGTGTGTTCGGAAGATCCTGCTACACAAATCGAAGCAACTACGCATTTTAGGAAGCTCTTATCAATTGGTAACACTTGGTTCTACAGATAGTCTCTTAGATCTTTACATAAGTTTCAAATGAACAAGTTTTCTGTTACCTATAGAGCGCAGTCCTCCAATTGATGAGGTGATTAATGCTGGATTTGTTGCTCGATTTGTGGAATTCCTCGGGAGGCATGACCTACCTCAACTGCAAGTATGTGTTGCTTGTTTTTCCCTTATTTGTTATGTTGCATTTAGTTATGAAACATCTTGAGTCTGCTTTGATCTTCCCATGCACAGTTCGAAGCTGCATGGGCTTTGACCAATGTTGCATCTGGGACTTCAGAACATACTCGAGTTGTGATGGAACATGGAGCTGTCCCTAAATTTATTCAACTTCTAAGTTCAGCCAGTGATGATGTGCGTGAGCAGGTAATTTTGCTTTCTCATTCCAGATTCTATTTCTTCGCACTCAATTCTTCAAAACTAGCTTCCTCTTGTCGTGAAGAAGTTCATCTTTTATAAAGTTTCAAAGACTTTGATGTTCGTAAAAGCATAGCACTATGAATGGTAAATAATGCGGGAGGTTTGAAACTTTTCCTGATTTTCTTCAGTAATTTCTGCATGGTAATATTGTATTTCTGCTTCCGCAAATGATTGTATGTCAAATTTCTACAAGCAATCCCTTTGTCATTGTGAACTTCTGTCTTTTAATACTTGTTTGTTGATTTGACAAGAGAGGGTTGCTCGAGTGGTAACTTCCTCGACCTCCAACCTTCAGATTGGGGGTTCAGAGTCACCAAGTGGGCAAAGTGTGTAAGGACCACAATTGGCTCATGTGAAAAGGGGAGTGGGTTTAGGCTAGTGTCGGTTACCGAATGCAAAGAGATTATTTTATTTTTAGAAATTTATGAATGAATCTACATTTATGCCCATATACTGAACAGGCAGTCTGGGCCTTGGGCAACATTGCTGGTGATTCCCCTAGTTGTAGGGATCTTGTGCTTGGTCAAGGCGCACTCATGCCATTGCTAGCTCAGTTGAACGAACACTCAAAGCTTTCAATGCTGAGAAATGCTACATGGACGCTCTCTAACTTCTGTCGAGGCAAACCACCAACACCATTTGAGGCGGTAATAGGACGCAATTTATGGTCTAACAATGAGTAGTATTTAGCGATTTTGATATTGTGAATCTCGCTAGGTTGGTAAAATTTTCTCCTAGAATGTCTTGGCTCACAATATATTTTGTTAGGTCAAACCTGCATTGCCAGTTCTTCAACAGCTTATTTACATGAATGATGAAGAGGTCTTGGCAGATGCTTGTTGGGCCCTCTCTTATATATCTGATGGCCCAAATGATAAGATTCAAGCTGTAATCGAGGCGGGTGTCTGTCCCCGACTTGTGGAGCTTCTTCTGTATGTTGAATTACCTCTACTGTCACTATTTACTTAGTTTAGTTTGCACTATACAGGGTTGACAGCATGTATGGGAATTTTTCCAGCATTCAAAATTGTGACATTTTTGTTAGTATCATGCAAAGTTTGCTGAATTTTAGTGCTAACCTTCATTTTTGTTTCCTTGTCCTGCAAAGTCATCCATCACCTACAGTTCTTATACCTGCTCTTCGGACTGCAGGAAATATAGTCACGGGTGATGATGCTCAAACACAGGTAGTAAAGTGCCGTCTTCTGAACAAAACTATACTGTTATCTGGATGCCATGTCTGAATTATAAGAAAACATTTTTGTTGGTATGTTATCCCAAGAAGCACAGGAATTTGCTTAGTACTCCCTCCATTTCAATTTATATGACACACTTTCCTTTTAGTCTGTTCCAAAAATAATGACACATTTCTATATTTGGAAACAATTTCACTTTAAACTTTTTGTTTTACCCATTTTACCCTTAGTGAGAAGCTTTTATAGCCACACAAATGTCATGGTCCCACAAAGCTTTTACCCCTTTAGCTTTTAAGACCACAAGTTAAAATGTTTTTTTCCCTTAAACTCTGTGCCGAGTCAAACTACCTCATATAAATTGAAACAGAGGGAGTGAGTAGCAAGGTACAGAGAATTTATGAGGTATGCACCAAAACAAAAAAGTTTATCTTCATCATATTTCCGTTTCAAAAAGAAGTTACAACAAACCGTACAGTGAAGGGACTAGAGAAACTCTAACACCCTATCCTCGTACTAGGATATGAGCTTTCATGTTAATTAAGATTGTTTATTGACTCCCCTTCTTTAGCTCTAGTTTTTAAATAATCATTTTCTAATATTTTCAGTACGTGATTGACAACCAAGTCTTGCCATGTCTCAATCAATTGCTATCTGAAAAGCATAAGAAAAGCATCAAGAAGGAGGCTTGTTGGACAATCTCTAATATCACCGCTGGAAATAGAGCCCAAATACAGGTATAGGATTCCATTGCACTTGTCCCAATTTTGATTTCATAAGCCTTCATTCACCATCAAATCTCTGCACGTAATGATTTGCGTTTTTCCTTGAATTATTAAGTCCCACAAAGTACTGCTGTTTGGTGTAGTCGAATACCAGTTATAACTGCATATTTTACTAAAACTTCTGTTTATTATTACTTTGAAGAAGTGACATAAGATATTCAATTTGGAATGATTGGTAATTTTGGTGACAGATTTAGCATATGGCCTTGCGAGCATTTCACTTCGCTGAGTCTAGGATTATCAAGGTGTAATTAGATCTTTGGCAGTTTTTCTGAAAGATACTTTTAAGTTACTCCTTTTATCTCTCTGTATCAAAAAAGTATGTACTCCTCTCATCCCAAATCAGCTGACCTAGTTCGTCCCCAGGGCTTTGGTCTAGTAGTAAGAGCCCAACGTGTGATATGTGGGTTAGGCGCACGTCATGGGTTCGAATCCTACCATAAAAGTCTAGTATATAACTGGGGAAGGGTAGAAGGGCGGGCCTATTATCCACCGAGTTTCTAATTGTGTGCCACTCTCCCTCGAGGATTCTCGGCTATTAAAAAAATCAAGTGACCTAGTTAGGAATTGGCTGTGGGTAGGTACAACGGAACTTTGTATTATGTGAGTATTCAGTATGCGAAAATGTAGTTTTTTTTCTTCTAATTTTTAGTATGTTTTGAAGAATATGCACAGAGTACTTGCACCTATTTCACATATAAATGATCCATATACATAGGGTCACATAGGTATTAAGGAAAATGTTGAAGTTTTATTGTATGTGACTAGAGGTTGATCCAAATTGATATAAGATTCATGAACCGAAATGGGTCTAACGAGTCTTTTGAAGCTCCATCATATTTTTCTGTGTACTTTGATAGTATTTATTCGTTATGGGCTACTTGTTCAAAGTTCTTTCCTCCAACTTTTATAGGCAGTTCACACCCCTTCTGAACCTTCAATGCAGTAGTCTTTTCACTTATATTGTAGTATTAACTTTTTTGCGATTTTGAGATAAAGGTATGTTCACTACTCTAGGCTGCAGCATCTTCTCTGATCCTCTTGGGGGCTTGTCAATAAGTTCTGTGATTGGTAATATTCTGACCACTATAGCCCATAGGTATTCTTTGTGTCCGTAGCTGACTAGAAATGCTTACTAGAAAGTTTGCTAACAGCTTAGTCCAAGCTCTGAATAGAATGGAAACAGCCAACTGCAATGGACCTAAAGCTTAGTTCATGAATTTACCTTCCATCGCCTTGGGATTGTAGATCCTGGTGTCGTCACTCTCAGGAGAAGCAACTACTCCAGCCAATGGAGGATTCGTTTTAAGTGTTGGCTGCTGACTAGTGGTGAAAACTGTTTAATTTTAATGGACTGCATTTTGCTGCTTAGCACAAAAAATAATAAATAAAAATAAAAATCATGGATCCTAAGTTGTATGAGGATCCATGTTCAACTGGAGTTGGATTAGCTTCCAGGATAACTGTTTCTGACAATCATCAGAAGGTTCTTTTAAAAAACAAAAGAATTTCTATAAGATTTTCTTCCTTTGTCCAGAGTTTTTTTCCCCCACTTCTTGAAACAGGAAGTGTCAGCATTCCTATCTTTTCTCTTTTGTATGACTTTTTGGTACTAATGCAGCGTTGTATGCTCATTTCCTTTTCAACAGGCTGTTATCGAGGCCAATATCATTCTTCCCTTGGTACACCTCTTGCAGCATGCAGAATTTGATATTAAGAAAGAGGCGGCATGGGCTATCTCAAATGCTACTTCTGGAGGATCTCAGGACCAGATCAGGTATGTCAATACATCCATATGCTCTTTGTTGATGCTATATTTCCACCACTAGATCTGGGTTTGCAGAAGTGAATCTTGAAGCTGTTTCTTTGATGATTTGTGATCCTTTCATAGTGTTCCGGTGACAAGAGACAGCTAGTTCTAGAGTTTGGATTACAGTGACAATAGATAATAAAAATAAATAGCTNAACCTTTCCAATACTGGAATAGGATAAGACAAAAAGAAAAAGTCAAATTCGGCGATGTTGCTATCAGATCAAACTGACAACACCCACCAGCATTCAATACATGTTAGCAGGAATGAGTCCATTGATGCCCTCTTAAACTCCTCCTTTTTTATAAAGAATGCCCTCTTAAACTCTTAACTAATAGATATTCGACGATGGGGATATGCTGCCGGATTTGGAGATGGAAATAGAGATTCTTTTTGATTTCTCAGTTCGTAGCAGGGAGAAAAGCTACAGCATCGTTTTAATGGCGGAAGCTTACCGATAAAGCTGACTTTTGGAAAAAATATAGAAGAAATAAAAAAACACGAAGGAACTCATCTTATTCTCCAAACTTGTCCCAGAAAGTCACTTACACGCGCAAACTTTAGAGGCGTCCTTTTATCCCCTTATTCTTCTTTGGAGTGGAACTACCACCACCCTGGGACGTATAATACCCGACTCATGGGGAGAGGTGCGCTCCACATCAGCGCTCAACAATTCATTAAGTTTTAATTTTTCCCTCTTTTTCTTTTCCTTCTTTTTATTACTCTATTTTACACTAATTAACTCTAATTAACCCTTAAAACCTCTCAATAACTGTCATCTCCTTCACACCCCTAATTATTGTGGAACTGTGAACAAGAACATTGAGATTGCTTCCTCTCCACCAAATAGAACAAAATTTAAGTTTAAAATTAGATTTTTGAATGTTATTTGCATTGCTTGGAGAATAAGATGAGTTCCTTCGTGTTTTTTTATTTCTTCTATATTTTTTCCAAAAGTCAGCTTTATCGGTAAGCTTCCGCCATTAAAACGATGCTGTAGCTTTTCTCCCTGCTACGAACTGAGAAATCAAAAAGAATCTCTATTTCCATCTCCAAATCCGGCAGCATATCCCCATCGTCGAATATCTATTAGTTAAGAGTTTAAGAGGGCATTCTTTATAAAAAAGGAGGAGTTTAAGAGGGCATCAATGGACTCATTCCTGCTAACATGTATTGAATGCTGGTGGGTGTTGTCAGTTTGATCTGATAGCAACATCGCCGAATTTGACTTTTTCTTTTTGTCTTATCCTATTCCAGTATTGGAAAGGTTTGAGGATCGTATTTGTTTCTAACATTGGTTCTTTTGAAAAACATGCTCATGAGCTGTTTTATTAATTTTCTTTTGATATTTAATTTTGAGAGCACAGGGGATGAAGGTCTTAAGTAGTTCTTAGTCAAGCTAGACATGGTAGGAAATCAGGGATAGCTGGAAGGTGATCGGAAAATCCAAAGGGAAGAATGGTGGTGCATCTGATGCTTGGTGTATGAATGAAATTAGGAGAAAAAATCAGACAAAAACACATTAAATGTAATTGTTCGAGTGTCCAATTAGTAATTGACACGTCAGATTTTCAACTCAAATTTTGCTTCGCACACGCAACTAAGGAAGTAGTTTTTCTTTCCCAGAGTTGGGGCGAGCGTGAAATGATGCGACAAGGCCCTGATTCTCTGAAAGCGTGAAGCGCTTCATTGAACTGAAACAAAATTTTCAAAAAATAAATACCAAACTAAACCTTGCACGAAGACAATATATATAAGCTAAGTTGCTCGGACACGGGTGCAGATTTAAAGATCGGATCCTTTGAGATGTAAATTCTAAGATTGGGATACAGATCCTAATATGGATACGGGTGCAGGGATCCTGCTAAAACTAATTTAAAAACAAAAGAAGGGCCAAAACTGCCCCTAACCTATTCACTTTGGTTTAAAAATACCCCTCGTCCACCTATTTTTTAAAAACTTTCCCCAACATCAACTTTCTGGGCCACTCATACCCTGAAAACTAACGGCCCTATTTTGATTAAGAAAAAGTTTTATTACTTATTATGTGTTAATTTCCTGTTGGCTTAAATTAAAACCTCATCCCACATCCACTTATTAGCCCGATCCCTGACCTAAAATATCCATACCCGAACCATGACCCGTTTTTTAAAATGCCTAAACTTCACCTCTTCTATTCCAGCCTTCCCACTCCACATTTTCTCTAATCATCCTCCTCCATGGATAAAGTACAATAACTTACCATTGGCGATAGAGGACCACCATCGACTTCAACTTTCAAATCTTCATCTTCAACACCCACAGATCTCCCTCTCCCACTAAGATTTTCTACCTTAATTTAATTTTTTAAATCAATATTTTTTTTTTGTAAAATCAATTTTCTGAGTGAAATATGGTTTTCTTTGGAATTAAATTAATGGGTTATTTGAAGATTTTATGGTTTATTAAGTTATCTTTCTGCCAAAGTTATATTTGTTGTGCCACCATGTAGCTTTTTGGCGTTAATTTAAATCATGTGAGCAAATTAGCTCACAGTTCACTAGCGGTGATTTGGTTGGGAAATTGTCCGTGGTGATTTAAGTTGGGGAAGATGAACAGGGGAAAAGGGATATGATACCAAAAAATAAATTAATTTAAAAAAAAAAAATGAAATTTTGACAAATGAAACTTAAATAACGATTGGATCATGAGTCGGGTATGAAATCGGGTGTTTGAGTGGCTAAAAAGAGTTTAACGGGTTGGAACGATTAAGATGGGTCGTGAATGGGTTGCTTACGGATCAGATTTGGGTTAGAGCGGAATTTTTAATTTTGACCAATAAGTAATTGCCATGTTATATATGATAAATTATTTTTTTATTCAATGAAGATCCGTCAGAAATAAAGGCATGAATGAGCCAGATTTTTAACAGCGAGGGAAATTTTTACAAAATAGGTGGACGAAAAGTATTTTTAAACCAAAGCGAATAGGTTAGGGGCGGTTTTGGCCTTTTTCCGATTTAAAAAAAATAAAAAAATCTCTAAATTATGAGAAATTTTGTGGAATACTTTTCTATAACTTGTGAAGGGTGGATTTCTTTTTCATTCTCAAGTTGTAGGCATAATTTCTTGATTTTCATCCATTCTCGGATTCTCCTACAAGTTAACCTTTTTATAATTATCTTTCATTTACCATTAAGTATTAATTTTTATAATTTAACTTAGATCTCTAATTGTTATTATAAAAATCAGACTTCACTACAAAGGGTACAATATTATTAAAATAAAATATTATTCAAATAAAGCCAAAGGTCTTAGACTTTGCCAAATTGTCGAATGCTCCGTCTTCCCCAATCTCAATTGATGCTTTCTCCTCGATCAAGAGGAGAAACATAAAGTAAAGGATTGTTTTCCTAGATAAGGTATGCCATTTTCTTCAAATTTATACTAGTTTGGTTCTGATTTCGGGAATCAAACTATATCTCGCGTTTTTTCCGTTTGTCGTGGTCAAAGTATCCAAAATCGTTTGACATTCTCCGGTACAGATCCCATACTCACACCTACACCCACACCCACACCAGTGTCGTGTCGACATGGGTGCAACATCTAAACTGCCGTGTCAGAGCAACTTAGTATATAAGCATATATTCAATTTAAACACTAAAAAGTAGATAGCATAAGATCCTCCGTAAGACGAACAAAATCAACACTAAAATTTAAATGGATGAACATCCTAGACTTCTACTGCTACAAGATTATCAAAATCTTGTATTCCATTATCGTCATTATATTGCTCATCATCTACTTCTTCTTGTTCATCTTCATCACGTAGGATTAGACTTGTAGCTACTTCTTTCCCCTCTTATGTGAGCTTGAAGTACTCCCCTTTAAACCATAATAGGTCTCCCCAACTCCACTCGCTTCCGCACCATTAGTCCATGTGAAATTAGAGTCTCCATCAAATACATCTTCATCACCATGATCCTCAGGGACTCCAACTAGCCATCATTAGCCTCATCAATATTATCCAAATAAATTAGATCAATTATATTATGAGCGTCATAACAACGCCTCGATGTTATATTGTATTTAATGAACATTAGATTATTAAGAAGCTTTAGAGTTAGTTTATTCCTCTTCTTGATCTGAATCTGCAAATATGTTGTGGCAAGTAATTATTAAGAGTTAGGAAAATTGGGATATAATTGAGTTATCTCAATATACTATATATTTCTTCTTACATGTTCGAACGCGCTCCAATTCTTCTCACATCCGAATAAGCTACAAGTTAGACTACAAACTTTTGTATATCTGGAGTTGAAGTACCATATTGCCTTCACCATTCAACTGTATAAGTATTCAGAAGTTAGTAAGTATAACGAAATAACCTAAAGTTAAAACTATAAAGAAACATAAAAGTACTCGCTAACCTAGTGACCTCATCTTTCTTTGCTTAATAGCCATTTGAAGTCCAAAACGTCCCTCTGTTCGCTTGTAAGTACTAAATTGACCTGTTATTCTATCTTGCTCGGAGCCATCAGGGATCAACTTCTCAATATAATCATAGAATCTCAGCCACACTTTCATAAAACAGTTCTTGTTCAAAATATTCCCAGGTGCATCTTATGGTCTACGAAGTTGATCCGTCCACTTTTCATCAATGATCTTAAGGACTTCTCTATATTTCTTTTCGTCATTGAAAGACTCTTGAATAACCTCCGTAGCTCTACCCATAGCTTCCTAAAGGGCCCGATGCTTTTTGCTCCCCATCCACCAAAAGAAGTACTTTAATCAGAGGACCACTAATTTTCAAAGCATGAACAGTATTGTTCCAAAAGGCAAGAGAAACCATTATATTTGCGGCGTCTTTTCCTCCGGCTTCCTTTCCATGTTTTATTACTGGTGTACTCTTCTGAAATGAACAACTTTTTCAAATTGCTCTTTGCTAGTATATCCTATGCAAGGTTAAGAAAGCAATAGTAAATCTTGTCTTTCCGGATTTCACCAAACATCTTTGTTGTGTGAATCGCTTCATCATATTCAATAATAAAGGATTTTGAACCATGTAAGAATGCACCCTACTAAAGGTTCTTCCCTTAATATGTCCCTGAACATCAATATGCAATGAGCTGCACATGAAGTCCAATAAATGTGGGGGTACACATTCTTCAAGATTAGCCGCTTAAACATTCTCACTAGCATTGTCCATGACAACTTGAACAACATTCTCTGCCCTAATTTCCTCGATAGTATTCTTGAACAAGGAAAACATTTTGATGGAATTAGTAGAAGAGTTGCTTGCATCAATAAATTCAAGAAACAAGCTTCCTTTGGAGAATTCACCAGCACATTGATGATCATTTTTCCGGTTCTTGCTGTCCACTTGTCCATTATGATCCTCCACTAATTTTTTGGTCTCTTCCACTTCTTTAGTTAGATAAGGCCCTTTAACTTCATGATAAGTGGGTGGTTTCACCAAATTGGCCAACGGCGTCAATGAAGGCTCAAGAAGTATCATAATTGACACAGTTGAATGGGAGCCCTGCATCATACATCCATCTTGTAAAAGTTGTCACTACACGGTCCCTTCATAATCCCCCCTGGCAACAACTTAGAGCATCACTGCTTAACAACTTGAGCGAAACTGCTTCCGTGTCTCAGCTGGCGTTTGCTCGAAATAAGTGTCTATAAGACCTTTAGTCCTACCAGTTGATCCGTAGCTTGAAGAGATGGGTGGTCTCCTTCCCCGTTTTTGTGATGGTGGAAGCGACAAATTATTCACTTCACCTTCTTTCATTTCATCTTCCTCGTCTTCAAGATTATGCACTTGTTGATGTTTCATCTGATTCTTTGACTCTTTATTTCTTGCCATAAAGTTTTTGATTTCTTCGTTTAAATGTGCCGGGCAAGATGGACAAACTACGATGTTAGGATTGCCACTGATGAGGTGTAGTTTGTGACTATAAATTCCCCCGTTATAAGTGTTGTTACAAAATATACATTTAATTGATATCTTGTTTGATTGCTAGCTCTCCGTGCATAAGTCCAAGTAGGTCTTTCTTTTGATTTTGCGATACCATTTACAACTATCTATTAAGCGCAAAAAAAATAAAAAAATAAATTAGCTTAAATTGAAAAAATACATTGAAATAATTAGGTATTATTATAAAAAAATTCTACTGAAAAGAGCAAATTCTAATAGAAAAATAAAATCAAAGACAAATTGAACCAACACCAGTTGGGGGATTTTTAACTGAGAAACAAAGGAGGAAAAAAAAATCACAGAGGATGGAAAAATCTTAGAGTAGAGAAAAAGGGAAGAACTAAAAGAAAACGAAGGAGAAGAAGAAAATGGCAAAGGAAGAAAAAAACAGAGAGCAGAGAAGAAGGGAAGAAGAAAAAGAAGGAGGAGTAGGAAGAAAAGTTATACCTGGAAGAAGTCTAGACGTTAGCCTTGAAGATTAAAGGAGAACTTTGAAGAAGAAGAGCTTATGAAAAGAAACCCTAGCTCAAAATCGCAACTTCTGAACAAACAAAATAAGCTAGCCTTCTTAACTTATACTTTTCTTTAAATTGACCCACTAAAACTGAAAAGAAATTAATAAGTGCTCTTCTATCCGCTTTGCGCTTCTTCCCCCGAAGCGACCGCTTCTATCAACCTGCTGTCCTTCACACCCTCTGAAGCGCCTACCCACTCACGTCGAGTCGCATCACGCTTTAAGTGCCGAAGTGTTAGCTTCCATCAGCCATCAACCTCCGCTTCTTTGAATGGTTGAGGCAATATAGTGCTTCTACTCCAAATTCACAAAAGTTCGCTATCAGAGTGCTAAGTCTAACTTGTAGCTCATCCGGGTGAGAGGAATTGGAGCATGTTTGAACATGTAAGAAGATATATTTATTATATTGAGATAACTTAATTATGTTCCAATGGCCTATTTCCTAGCATTCATACCAAGAAGAGGAATAGACTAATTCGAAAGCGTCTCATGATCTAGTGTTCATGAAATACAATAGAGCATTGAGGCATAATTATGACGCTCGCAATGTAATTAATCTAATTTGTTTAGACAATATCGATGATGCTAATGAACGACTAACTAGAGTCCATGAGGATCATGGTGATGAAGAATTATTTGGTAGAGATTCTAATTCATTTGGGGTAATGTTGCAGAGACAAGTGGAGTTGGGAGAAATTTTATGGTTGAAGGGGAAGTACTTCAAGCTCACATAGGAGGAAAAAGAAGTAGCTACAAATCTATCCCACACGATGAATATGAAGAAGAAGTAGATGATAAGCAATATAATGATGATAATGGATTACAAGAGTTTGACTATCTTGTAGCAATAGAATTCTAGGATGTTGATCCATTTACATTGTAGTGTTGATTTTGCTTGTCTTATGAAGGATTTTGTGCTATCTATTTTTTAGTGTTTAAATTGAATATGTGATTATATATGTTGTCTTTGTGCAAGGTTTATTTTGGTATTTTTTTGAAAATTTTGCTTCACTTCAATGAAGCGCTCGCTTCGCTTCACACTTTAAGCGAATTGGGGCCTTGTCGCTTCTCTTCAAGCTCGCCGCGACACTACTTCTGAGGGGTCCCATGCATAAAAAAAGGTTTGGCGGGAAGGTATAGGACTTCAATTAAGATGATTTTCTTTTTCATTTTTTTTCTTCAATTAAGATGATCATTAACCCACACCTCAAGGAAATTTTTTATTTTACAGATAATCAGTAGGCATTTGAATGAGCAAGTTGGGTATATTATCAGCAGTTTAGAAACCATTCACATTTCAACAGAGAGGGTCAAAAAGCATCCATCTCTGTCTTTGAAATCAAGAATGGGTCGGGTGGAACGGGCGTCTCTTTTATGCAAATTGTGCATCAATTTAAAGTGAAATTATGTTTGAGTAATGTTATTTGATTTATTCTATTCCCATTGCAGGTTCTTGGCAAATCAAGGTTGCATTAAGCCACTTTGTGATCTCCTGATCTGTCCGGATCCCAGAGTAGTTACTGTATGTCTTGAGGGGCTTGAAAATATATTAAAAGTGGGTGAAGCAGACAGAGAAGCAGGCATGAATGGTGGAATTAATTTATATGCACAAATGATTGATGAATGTGAAGGTTTGGACAAGATCGAGAATCTCCAAACTCATGACAATAATGATATATATGAGAAAGTTGTGAAGATCTTGGAGAAATATTGGGCTGAAGAAGATGAAGAGCAAAATCTTCCTGATGTCGTTGATGGAAATCAGCAAGGTTTCCAATTCGGAAACAACCAGCCTAATGTTCCTGCAGGTGGCTTCAAATTTGGATGAAAGATATACTTCATCTGTTTTCCCTTGGAGGCTTCTTCACTAGTTGAGCAAAATTAGACATGATATTAGGTTTTCTTTTTGCTAAGGGTCAGGGTTTTTGGTCTGGCACATAGGCTTTTGAATTGACCGTTGAATTTACTGAAAATGTAATGCTTTAGTTTGTTGTTGAAATCTTCATTGTGCTTTCAACATCATGTTGCAAGAGTGCTCCTGTAATTGAATCTTGGTATGACATAAGGATATTCTTATTCTCAAAGAGTTGAAGTCATGGTTATGGATGGTTTACTCAAGATAACATCAATTCACCACTTATAAATCTATTATCCAATCAAAGTTAGTTCCACTGTCGGGAAGTGAACTGAGATGGAAGCACACGCCCCCATAAGGCCCTTCAAGTATCTCCGAACTCCCATTATCTATCTATTTATTTATAATATATTAAATTACTTTTTCTTTATCCTTTTTAAAATTTTTATTATCCTACTTATTTAAAAAATTAAAAAATTTAAATAAAAAGGACAAAATTATTTTGAAGAGTTGTGTATGTTAGAACGTTTCACATTAGTAATTAAAAGTTTTTGTAAAAATAGCACGGGCTAGCCAGTTTTCGGACTGGTCATTCAAAAATAGCAGAATTTGCAAAGTCATTGAAAAATAACGCTGCAACACGGAAAGTTCCAGCATAATATTGGAGATCGGTGCACCTGAAACTTCGACACGCGGAAAGTTACAGAATAATATACTGGAGATCGAAGCACATGTGTATGAACTTCCAGCATATTATGCTGGACCAATATATTATAGTATATATACTTATGCTGGAACTCCAACATAATATACTGGAGTTCTAGTATATTATAGGGGGATGTGTACAAATAGCCACTAATAGAAGCTGTCTTTATTTTAAAGCCAGTGTTTAAATGTATTTATTCTTTAGCCATTAGTTTAATGAATTTTTACATGACTGGACAAAAATACCCTTATGCTATAACTTCTCAAGGAGGAGGTTGAGCGTGATAGAAGGTCCTTGCGCAAGTTTGAAAATACCCTTGCACATGTTTGAAGGTCCTTAACTTTAAGTTTCAAGTTAAAAAGTTAAGGACAAGCAGTCCTTAACTTCAAGTTTCAAGTTCAAAAGTTAAGGACAAGCAGTCCTTAACTTCATGTTTCAAGTTAAAAAGTTAAGGACAAGCAGTCCTTAACTTTAAGTTTCA
>ML377036.1:1043-50713 GCA_005239525.1 Nicotiana knightiana | reverse complement strand
AAAAGTTAAGGACAATAGGTCCTTAACTTATAGTTTTCAGTCCTTAACTTAAAAGTTCAAGTTAAAAAGTTAAGGACAATAGGTCATTAACTTATAGTTTTCAGTCTTTAACTTAAACGTTCAAGTTAAAAAGTTAAGGACAATGAGACCTTAACTTATAATTTTCAGTCCTTAACTTCAAGTTTCAAGTTCACAAGTTAAGGACACTTATAGTTTTCAGTCCTTAACTTAAAATTTCAAGTTAAAAAGTTAAGGACAATGGGTCCTTAACTTATAGTTTTCAGTCCTTAACGTTTCAAGTTAAAAAGTTAAGGACAAGCAGTCCTTAACTTCAAGTTTCAAGTTCGAAAGTTAAGGACAAACAATCCTTAACTTTATGTTTCAAGTTAAAAAGTTAAGGACAAGTATTTATATGATTAAGCAATTCGTTTCTTCTGTTCAAAAGTGGATTTCACATATGAAAATAATGGAAACACTCATACAAACGCCAGAACCCCATTGCAAAAGGAGGAGTAGAGCTGTAAGGAATGAATATGAAAATGACGTATTTTCATTTGGGAAGGAAAGGGTAACAATGTCTATTCATATTAATTTTAATAGACTAGTGGCTACTTTTGCTCAGCATTAAAAATGCTGGATAAAAAGTAAATACTACCTTAAATTGTGGCTACCCCACGCCATTTCTTCTATATTATACTAGAACTCCAGTATATTATGATGTAGTATTTTTTGGATTTTGAACAGTGTTTTCGTTCAGATTTATCTTTACATGAAAAATGGCTAAATTTTATTTAATTTTGAAACTGTGGCTATTTTTGAATGACCACTTGTAAATCTAGCTATTTTTGAATTTCGTTTAACCGTGCCTTTTGATGCACTCATTTACAATAAACAAAAATCAAGCACAACCCTCCTATATGTAAATCCCACCTACAATCTTTCACTTCCCACAAAACTTGTAGAATCCGTTTTTGTTACTCTCTCCGGTTCATTTTAATTGATTTTTAGTCTCTTTTTGTAATTCATAATATTTGATTATTTTCAGATACAAAGAAGGAGTTAACTTCTTTTTTTCAACGAAAAAGGGTCAAATATGTCCTTCTACTTTCAAATATTGTTTAATCCTATCCTTTGTTACACTATTTGGCCGTTTGAGTCCCTACCGTTATATTATCATACAAATATACCCCTAATTTTAACTGAGTGCCACGTGGCAGCTCAGAACCAAAAGGATCCACCCTCTATTTCAATAGTCGGATCCAATTAAAATCCACCCCTAATTTTTTGCCCATTACCTGACCCATGTGCGTCAAATTCAGTCCACAGTTCACTAAAAATTGGCCTAATATCGCCATTTTCATCTTCTTCATACCAACTTTTACCATTCAACTCCATGTTTCACCACTTGATCCACTCAACAATTAGGAAAAAGAAGTAATTCCATGCTCTATAACATCTTTATTTTCCTTGTTTTTTCAAAGAGAAGGAAATTTATTCAACTTATTTTTCATTCCTACCAAAATGGAAAAAATAATATCTCATAGTTAGAAATTAGATTTGTGAGATTCCATATTTTTTCAATCACAGTTTTTGAAAAATGCCATAAAAAAGAAGAAAGAAAGATCAGAAAGCATAACTACTCTCGGTTCTTCATAATTTTCGGGTATAATTGTTAAAAATTTTTGAAAACCCATTTGATTTGGAATTAGAAACTTGTGACAGTGTGTATAATTGTTAAAAAATTTATAAAAATCCATTTGATTTGGAATTAGAAATTTGTGACAGTGTTTTTTAAGGGAGACATGAGGCATAAATCTGATTTGAGCAAAATAAGTTATTGGTGATAAAAATATTAGAAAAATAAATTGAAGTCCACCGTGAAAGAACAAGCTTCAAAGCTTTGGATATGCAAACAAACCTGAATTCGAACAGAACAGAGGTTGCTTTGGTTGCTGTTCCAAATCTCATCCAATTATTATTGTAGATAATCCAGTAAAGGACTAGGGATTCAACGAAAGTTGAGAAAACCGAGTGTATCGGACGATTTTGGAAGCACTAGTACATGTGAGATGTGTATGAAAATTAACTCTACGATTTTGAAGAAGTGATTCAAATCTGTAGGGGCAATATTGGTTGAGCTTAAAATTGAAGATCGCCATTAAATTTGAAGAGGAAAAACTAAAAACACCATTGAGGCGCTTTTGGGTATTGAATCATTAAATTTGAAATTTTTATCGGATTTAGTTGTTGGAGATGTTGTTTGAGTCGTGAAGCTGCAAATCAATTAAAGAGCTGATTTCAATCTATTGTTGCTGCGTGATAAATTTAGAAACCAAATCGTTAAGGATACGTATAGAGATGTTCTTTTGAATTTTTTTAAAAGAAAAAAAACCCAAAGTTGAGCAAATTGGGTCGGTTAACGCATAGGCAAAAAATTAGGGGTGGGTTTTAATTGGATCCTGCTATTGAAACAGAGGGTGAGTCCTTTTGTTCTTGAGCTGCCACGTGGCACTCCATTAAAATTAGGGGTATATTTGTGTGTTTGTATAACGCTAGGGACTCAAACGACCAAATTGCGTAACAACGGATAGGATTAAACAGTATTTGAAAGTAGAGGGACATATTTGACCCTTTTTCGTTTTTTCAAACTTGCCTTTGGAGTAAATAGCCTAGAGTATTTGCTATATATCCAATAAATAAACTAAGGTTAATATGATCAATTCCATTGTTAATTAATACTAAAAGATAAGATTCCTTAATATGTGTGAAAATCATTAAAAAAATCAATTAAAGTGGACCGCAGAGAGTATTAAACTTCAATTTTTTTGCGTAAATGCTCGACGTTAAATTTCTACCACTTATTTCTGTGCTATCAGTAGGAGAGCTTCTGTTGACAACATTGATTCTAGGAAATTACCTGTTGAAATGTATCTCTTGGCGCTGTTTGTAGCTTAAAATGATTTAAGGGTGTGAATTCTTTGTTTTTATAAATGTTATTTTGTATTCTTTTGGACGATTAACTATTTTTCGTGTGTATTAAATGAAAGTAAATTATATTACTTGGTATCTGTTGAAGTACTATTTTTTTCCTTGCATATGCTGGTTTAATTTAGTATCCATATATTACGACCATAGTAATATGTTTCTGGTTTAATTTTTTTCCTTGGTCTATTTTGGCGTTTAAAATAGAGAGATAAGTATGATCTCCTTATATTTTTCATTTATTTGTTCACGTGAGGAAAAACATGTCAAAATAATCATTGGTATTAATTAGTATATTTATGAATGAAAATATATACTAATTAAAATAAGTTAATGAATAAGTTATAGATTTTAAAAGGAAATGGCTAACTCTCATGATTTTTAAAGGTAATAATTGGATCAAATACCTTGATTAATAATATGAATATATCTTTGTCAATTGTCAAATAATTTTTATTTTGTAATTATAAAGCTCAATATGATGGTTGTAGGTGGAGCGAAATATTAGCATGTATAAGAGTTTCTTCATTTATTGAGTTATTAAGTAGAATCAACAATTATTATGTTTTTTACTTACATTTTGTCTTTAACTTATATTATCTATTTCTCAAAAATTAATTTTAATATTGTGTGTTTATTTAAAAAGGAATTTTACACTTATTGAGTTGCGGTACATGCACAATACGTATAGATTAAATCAATATCTATATAAATATTATATTAAAAATTGAAACCCCAAAATTTAGAAGTGAATTTATTAAAATTGCACATAAAATATGTTACCTATTAAAAAACCTTGGAAAATTCAAAATGATGAGGTTGGAATAATTTAGCACCAAATAGATGGGCATTTGCAAATATATAACACGTGCTGCAACTTTGTCAAGGATGTCATTACACGTGTCATTTCCCCGTTGGAGGAGATATTTAATTTTTGATTTTTGAAAGATGCATTTCTATTACCATATCATTTTCTAGAATTTCACCTACGAAAAAGACGAAAAATGGCTTTCATTTTCCTTTAAGCAACTGAAGCAAAAATGTGGAGACAAATAATATCTCCAAATTATACACACTATTTCTAACATGCATGCTTTATCCTTTTCTTCTTTTCATTCCTTTTTCTTTTAATTTCTTATGTTAGGACTATGGAGAGTAGAAAGCAAATAATACATCTCTTCTCTTTATGACCGATATTCTATATCATAAGAAAGGTAATCTGTTGTGCAAACTCTATTATCCCTAGTTTTCTTCGATCTCCACAATTTCATTTACTCTAACTATCTAGTTTTTAACATGTTTAACTCAGACTTTAGAACTTTCCTTATATATACATGACACCATCCTTCAATAAAAGTTTTCTGCGTCATGTTTTCTTTGAACCAAGTTATACAATAGTGCTATATCTATATCTTTCTCTATATTCTTCATAGTCTTGCTAATTATTTTCATTCATAATTTATTTCTCCTAAAAATAGATTTTGCATAAATAAGTATTAATTAAATGTGTTTGGAGAAACATGATTTTTCTTCAAGTTGTTGATGAAACTTTAAGACTAATTATAAATTTCTGCTATTGCAAAATCGGAACTTCTTTCATTCAATAGGAAAAATGAATTTAAAATGGTGGACATAAGCTAATTAACGATTAATCATGATTGAGAGCTAACAATTTGATTAAATTTATTTGTGTATCTTTATAGATTCAAACCATATCCAATTACCCTCAGCGAACAAGTCGGCATACGACTAACAAAATTTTGTACTTTCTTCTTTAGTGGATAATTATTTATTTAAATTTTTATTTTGAATATATTGAGATTATTTGATGAAAATCACATGCTACATGACTTGATATACACATCCAATGCACGTGCCAAAATATATTATTTTAGGAACATATTTTGTAATAATGGATGCTTTGAGTTGAAAGTCCACGGGAAATATCGCTCTTTGCGTCCATTAGCATTGGAGGTTCGGTCGGTGGCTAATTGACGTTTCATGGTGGATGTTTCAGTATCGGACAATCTTCCTTGTGTTGGTTGCACAGTTGTTATTGCTCCAGCATATTTAGGGGTGGTAATTTGAGCCCAAATTTATTCAATGCGCTCAACTTATTCAATCCGTCTAAAGATTAATGAGTTGAGCTACAAATATTTTAGCTCATGAGTCTATTAGGGCTGAACCCAAGTTAATCCATTATTTTTTATAGGATTAGTTACCCCCTATAGCAAAGGTTGATACCTTATTTATTTTAAATAAATACCCTTTTAAAAAATTATATTCCTTAGCTACCTTTTGATTTTTTATAACCAATATCTATTTATGGATAATTCCTACCCTTAAGCCATAAAATAAGCTTTGTATTATTTTTCTCTCTCATATACCCTCAACTTTCTCATATCCCATACCCCATATCTATTCTCCCTCTCTCTACTTCCCGATCTCATATTGTACAATTTCAACAATTGGCAGTGCCTCCCCTTCCTCTTCTTCAACAAATACAACTAGTGGCTAATAAACAAGCATCAACAAGAGGATACACTTCATAACCAAATAGATTAAAAAATTCTGAAATTTAAAACAAAAGAATTTTAAGGATTTGTAACCAGATTCTATGTCAGAAGATGTGGATGGAGTTTTCGGGTCTATCGAAACCTTTGTCGCCGACGGTGAAGGCCCCTGCAGATTCTGAACGGTACTACTCGTGATTGATTCCCTACTACTTCTGGAATCCATGGAAACTTCGATCACGGACGATCTCCGATGCAAAAATAGTTGGAATTAAAGGCGGCGCTGGATCGTCGACAACCGGAGGCAACGGTGACGGCGAGTGAGGACTGGATACTTATGCTGCTTCAACGAGACGATATTAGAGTTGTTCTTGAACAAAGACGACGGAGTTGGGGGCTGAGCAACTTGAATTTTATGTTAATATATTACAATTTATTTCAATGTATCTCACTGTATTTCATCGTATTCACTGTCTTTTTATTTATTTATTGTATTTAAATATATCTCGCTGTATTTTATGTATTTCATTGTATTCATTGTCTTTTTTTTTCATTGTATTTCATTGTATCCCGTTGTATTCTATGTATTTCATTGTATTCACTGTCTCGCTATATTCCATGAATGTATTCATATATTTTTCATTAATATAATTTATGTATTCAGATGTATTATATAATTTCTCTGAAGATTTCTATGTTTTTGGTGTGTTTTTCGGTTGAGAATCATTTTTATAACTGAAAATACAAAATTTGTGTGTTATAATTGAGTTTGTTGATTTATATTAGGAGTCTATTATGTTAATTGATTCACTTTCTGTTTAAAAATAGTGTAATCCCATGTTTCATGCAGTGAATACTAGGGGTGTGCATTCGAATCGATTTATCGATAAATCGAATCGATTATTTGTTATCGATTCTGAAATTTCTTTTATCGAGTTATCGATTTCGATTTTGATTTTGTCCACTTCGCTTATCGATAAGATAATATTTTTTTTTTGCCGTGGTTTCCGACTTTACCCTAACTTATTATTTTTATTTTTCTCTACCCTTATTATTTTCTAATTTTCCCTACCTTATTATTTCCTTTCCTCTTCACGACTTCACGCCGCTTCTGCCTCAAGATTTTTCCTTACGGTCCTACCCTCCTCTTCACGAGTCAGTCACGACTTCTGCTTCAGTTCAGGCGCCGGCGAGCGGCAGTTTAGATTTCAGAATTTGAAGCCTCAACGTTGTTCTGCTTCTGCCCCTTTAGAGCTGAACTGCTGAAGCCTCAAATTTTCTTCACTCAAAATTCCTCATTTCTCGGTTTCTCCCACAGATTTGGTAATTCTCTATCTCCAAATGTGATAACTTTATAAGAAAAGAACAACATGGACAACCTTAGTTGCTAGGAGTAGATTCGTTATGAAATAGCAGATCGTGTACGTTCGTTTCCCTTTAGATCATGCCAAAAGAAAGAAGGAAGTGCCTTAACATACCTTAACCAATTTGAGTCCTTAATACCTTCCAAGAAACTCTTCAAACAAGTCAACTTAATCTATCATAGCATAAGGAGATTCAAAATCAGTGTTGAGCAAAGGCTAAGTCTGTAACTTAAGCTAGTAGCTCGTTTACGTAAATTCGGGAAGCATCTCCCCTGTCACAAGGGCCTCCTCCAATACCATATACCAACAACAACATCCACAAAAATCCAGCAACATATAAGTATCAATAACAAGACACCACATAACAACACATAGTCACAACTACTTCATAATGAGCGGCAAACTTCGATTGGAATCCGTATAACCCATATCACCCCTTATAGACTTCTTACATTAACTTAACAGAATCATTAACATGATAATGAAGTATTTCATCAATTATTCCATCCTTATACCATATATTTATAACAAAGGAAACCATCCACAACTCCAACTATCTTCGATTAGCAACTTTATTCACTAGTTCATGTCTAGTCCATCCATTAACTTAATCAATATCAAGATAACATTAAGAACATGAAACAAAATAATACAAATACCTCCTACAATAATTCTAAGTAAAAATCCAAGTTATATTTAGCTTACAACAACCCTCATGGCAATACAACACCGTTTAAGCTAATCCAAGTAGTATCTTGTAGTTTATCATCCAAACAACTTAACCAACATAAAAGCAAGCTTAAGCACAATTAGTAGGCTGTCATACTCACCTTATAAAGTATCAAATCCTTCAAATTTAATCCAAACACATCCCAAAACTATCCTCAATGACAACACAACCTCAAAGAGGTGTTGTTCTTCACTAGAACTAACTCTTGATGTTGAAATATGGTGTTATCAGTCTGCAAGATTTGAAATAACCTAGGGTTGATATGAAAACCATGGGAGAGTATTTTACAGAATATAATTCACTTAAAACAACCTCCCGCACGAGCTGGAACCACCCAAAAATCAGCAACAACAAGAAGAACAAGAAACTTACTAGCGCGACGGGATTCCCGACACTTGATTTGTGTTGTTTGCCCTTTGTTTGGGTCTAGGATCATGAGAGAATCTTGAGAGAATAATTTTAGGTGTCTAGGGGCTGAAGATACTGAAAATGAACGAGATAAAACAGGTTTGAGGTGTCTTATACATATCAATATATCTAAACCGCCTATGTGGGTCCCATAGAGAGCTGCTTGGCGCAGTCTCGCTAAAACCCAAATACCTCTCTACTCCGGTGTCGTATATACAAACGGTTTAATGCGTTAGAAACTAGACTCATAGATATTTAGTTTGGTATCTATATCATCCAATAATTCTAAGTATATTGGGATAAAAACTCAGTTACATTTGACCTAAGTTTCAACATATTATGAATGTAACTTGTGATGACCTTTGCCAACTTTTGTTCCACAACTTTCTTGAATTCAAAATTTAACATGCGACTATCATACAACTTAAATAAGCCATAAAATAACCTCTTTATTATATTAATAACCATAGTCTCACCCTAAAGTACATGTTATAACATTCCAGACGTGTCGACTTTCGACGAAACTTATTTTCTTCAATTCGTTTAGCATCTAAGCTTTCCAACCCTCCTGGTAATTGTTATTCACGATATTAAATATTTTTAACGACAAAGGTAACATTATTAACTTACTTTATATAATTTCAAAGATAATCTCATTTCTGAGCTTAAATCAATTGACTTACGACGTACTCTCGCGTAGGAAAATATGGGGTGTAACATCGTTCTCCCCTTTGGAACATTCGTCCTCGAATGTTGACTGATGCACTTATCCGTTTCTTAAAAAACAGCTTTTACGAATACTTTAATATTGTCTTTTCCATATAGGGAGATGTTCAGTGAATAAATCCAAAGGCTATGGAATTGCCCCCCTTAGGCCTCTTTCTCACACCACGACTTGTGGTCGAAATTCTCCCAATCTCGTAACTGTTTCTACCTTATTTCATGCAACATGTACGATTCTGACCTTGTGTGTGCGCCTATGCGACTCTTCTCTTTTTTTTTACTCCATCATTTAGTCAATCTCTAGACCTCACTTTGTGAAGATATACAGAACTTGACAAGCTATCCCTCTGGGCATCTACAAGTGTACTGAAGTTCTTTACTCAGTACTTTGTCGAACTTATGACTATTGATATATCTTTTTTCATAGCCTCGGTTAGCTATGCTTATGGATTTACTATATCTAGGTAGCTTATAGCTAGATATGTATAAATATAAGTCCTTTATTACCGAGATTTTCAACCCATCTATAGGTTACGCTGTCGCTGCTTATCCTATATGTATAAATCTAAGTCCTTTAGTGCTTCCTCATTATTGTTCATCTTAAAAATGACAGCCAAATCCTATCTCACACTTTGGAACATTCATCCATATATTATTGATTCATATCAATGTTGATTTATAATCTACCACCGATAACTTGAAACCTCTTATTTAATATATCGTCACTAGGGCTCACGTCTCATCGGGGAACATCTAAAGTGATTTTACTGGTCCACTTAGGGATGATACTATACTCCAATAAATGTATTTCATAGCATCCCAATGTGATTCATCCTATGAGGGGGAGAGGGTATTCTAATCCTGTTTCATCCATGAAATCCCTTTTTCTTTAAATCATTACTCAATCAAAGGCCTAAACGTCATCCTCTTATCTATCAAATTTACACCCTTATTCTACTACCAAGGCACCATTTCATCTCTTCTAATTTCTCCTAGTCTTAGACTCCTCTGAGTTCATTCAGGATGTATCGAGCTTTCTACAACTTATGGAAACCATTAGTGATGGGTTTAATCGGGAGGACTTACCAATTCTCATCACCTTCTCACTCACCTTTTCTTATCCTTACTCCTATCTACCAAAAACCTTATCACTCTACGATACTTTAGCTTGCTACCTACACATATCTATATATACTACTCGCAACCTTTCTTTAACTTGCTAGCACCATAGATTTCCTTTCGTCCCTTCTCAATTGTCTTTAAATGTAAACAATTACTTTACCTGGTCGTTCTGCCACTTGCTGCATGGATACTTGTCTTCTCTTAGTGCTCACAAATACTGGAATTCCCTGTAACTCATATGATCTCAAATATCACTTTTGATTTTTTTTCATTAGCCACGATAGGTGCCACTTTCTTATGGAGTGTATATAGTATTGTAGTGAGACAGTTGTTACAAGAGCATTTCTTCTTCAATACTAAGCTTAGGTTGAAGTCTTCTTCCTTATTTCCTCAGCTAGTCTTTCGTTGTACTACTTAGTGGACACCCTCTGACTCTTGTAAAGCTGCCAGCTTATTAAATCATATACCCGAAGGAATTTTTTATATTCTTACTTTATCCTTAGTTACTTGCCTCTGCACCCTTGTGCTCGTCGGGTTGCTTCTAAAGTGAAAGTTGATATCTCCCTAGTGGCACTTTCTTTTATTTTCGTAACACTTATATGGTACCTTTAACTACCCAAAATCCTATCTGAATATTACTCAAGGATCACGATGGCATCATATCTGCGAGACTGAATTCTCTATGTTGGGTTTCACTACATTTATCTTGCATGATCTGTTGATTTATCTATGACCTCTTGTTTAGCTATAACTAGGCTCTTCCTGAATTAACTACAGACTACTCGCTGGTCCATTCTCATATTTATATTTATATTATGTGTAACCCCTCTTGGGTTATGTTTTTTTTTTGGTCTTGACTTACCCTCACACTAGATCCTTCTGTATCGAGTGTCCCTTCGCACTTATTTACCAATTAACATCCTTGCCGGGAAGCCTTAGTGCCTCTTACTAGCGTCATGCTTGCATAATGTTCTGGAGTCGTAACATATCTGTAGGATCTGAATAAATTCAATCTCATTCCTTTCTCCTTTTTACCGCATTCTTCCTTTTTATTCCATAGTTACCTCATCATCTTTGGCATTTTTTCATATCTTCACTGACATCTTACTCCCCTTGCGGTAACCCTTCTGTACCAAAGATAACTGAATACCTTACACACGAGGGTGACACGTGGTGTAACTGGCAAATTTAGTCCCTTAAGCTTAACTCTAGTCACAGTGCTTGCTTTAGGGAAGTGTCTTCCTGAATGACCTTTAAATGTTATTCTTCTGTTGTCCATTCTATTACCGCTGGAACGCGATCTGTGAAATTCTCACGATGCCGACTATTATCAAATCCTTTGGTCCCTAATTCATGTTCAATTTATCTTTTTCACTAGACCATACTAATTTCTATTAGTCTTATGGTGTAACTCTTCCTTCTGGTAATCACGTTTGAGTCACCAACTCAATTCTCTAAATGAGGGTATGGCTTTATGGTTTATACTCTTGTATTGTCTCAAGGCATGTCTCCTCTTGTCTTTTCCTTCACTTGACTATAGACTCTGTCATTCTGTCATATTTTGATTTCCCGTTATCACCCATTTATCACATCTTACTCATAATGTTTCATTTACTCTCTTCTTATTCTCATGGTAATGTTTCTGTCTATCACCTTATTCTGAAGACTTCAATAAAACGTTCTTTCACTTTTAGCTCCCCCTGCTTTCCTTTTTTTATTTTATTACCAGGGGCTGGAGTCATACTAATGTAACTATTTATCCCGTCTAGGACTCCAGTGCCTATCTTCTGAACTTCCGAACATTCTAGTATTCATATATTATTGTAGAGTGCACCATATGGCTATCTCCAAATGAGAACTATTACATGTCCTGCACTAGCCTTCAAAAATGTTAGATAATGATAAGAATCCATCCATAATTTTGGGTTACTCTAACCCCAGCTAGATCGTGATATCCCACACTGCTCTTAAACTATATCTGTTAGCTCCCATATGGCATAACTGAGATGGGTGTGGACAATTGTACATACCTCTATTATTTTTTAAGGTAACTCGGAATACTTATATGTCTCTGCCTCAATTGTAAATACTGATAATCTTCACTAACTGGGTGCCTCATACCTTTCTTTACCTTGTTTCTTTTACTTGTTGAAACTTGTACATACCTTCTGATTCTCTTATTGCTTTTTACCATATGGGTAGATATATATTCTTGCCTTAGAGCTCCTTATTAAGAATCTTACACGTCTTAGACACACATAATCTGCTGAAGACCTCACATTTACTCATCATAATCATGATGAGAAATTGAGTTTCTTTGACTTAAGTCTTCCACAGCCACATTCAATCTCTTACCAACAACCTTTGTGGATGTAGGTATCGTTGTATTATGAATAAAGTAGAATTTAGGAGTTTGAATTCTTACAATTGAGCTCTACCACACGATCTAGAGTAATAAGAAATAGTGACAGTCCTAAATGCCCTGTAGCCTCCTGCTTATAAGTGTGGTGCACAACACACCCATAAACAAGACTCTACTAGACACGGCTTGTAGACTCCCTAGGACAGAACTACTTTGAAACCACTTCTGTCACAACCCAAATCGAAGGGCCACGACAGGCACTCAGTACCTTACTCAGTCGAGTACCTAGGTAACATATATTTCTTATCGTACTACCATGGGTAAATGGGCCAAAAGGGCCGTCATGAGATAACCAGAATAAAATATAAGTGCATACTAGACATATGATGACCCAACATGATATAGAAACTTATACATGCGACATACAGGGCTATAAGGCCGACATGATCATTTGTACACTCAAAGCGTAGGTCGACAAGGCAATACAAGTATCCATATACATAAAATTTGTCTACAAGCCTCTAAGAGTACATAAGAGTCATATAGGTCGGGACAAGGTCCTACCATACCAGTCAATACATGTCCCAATCATACCGACCAAATAGGTAATTCCGGATCAAGTAGAGTGCAGGAACACCTTCCACTGAGCTGATAGCCTACTAGGAGGACTGTCAACCTGTCTATCAAGACTTGCGGGCATGAAACGCTGAGTCTCCAAGAAAAAGGGACGTCAGTACGAATAAAGTACCAAGTATGTAAGGTAGGAAAGCATAAATAAGAACAATAATATAAGGTGAGATAAAGGAAATACAACCTGTAGCATCTGAGTGCCTCTGAGGGCTACTGACATGAAAGGCATGATACATATATACATATAAACTTTTAAAAACATACGCCTCTGCGGGCATCATCATCATCATATCGTACCCGTCCTTGAAGAGGACTTGGTAAAAATTTACCCAACCATCATAAGGCTCGGTAAAATCATACCCGACCACGTGGAGCTTGGTAAACCCAACTGATCGGTGGTTGTACAATAAGTGCCGTACCCAACCGACTATATCGCGGCTCATGGAATCACGTTCTAAACCTCTCGAAGTGACGTAAGGTCATTGCACATTCGATTAACATTATGGACATCATACCATAAATATGAAATTCATTAGGATTCAAGGATCATACATACTTTCTTAGGATAACTTTATAATAAAAGAACAACATGGACAACCTTAGTTGCTAGGAGTACATTCGTTATGAAATAGCATATCGTGTACGTTCATTTCACTTTAGATCATTCCAAAAGAAAGAAGGAAGTGTCTTAACATACCTTAACCAAATTGAGTCCTTAGTACCTTCCAAGCAAGTCTTCAAACAAGTCAACTTAATCTATCATAGCATAAGGAGATTCAAAATCAGTGTTGAGCAAAGGCTAAGTCTGTAACTTAAGCTAGTAGCTCGTTTACGTAAATTTGGGAAGCATCTCCCCTGTAAAAAGGTCCTCCTCCAATACCATATACCAACAACAACAGCCACAAAAATCCAGCAACACATAAATATCAATAACAAGACACCATATAACAACAACAAGACACAACTACTTCACAACGAGCGACAAGCTCCGATTGGAATCCATATAACCCATATCACCCCTTATAGACTTCTTATATTAACTTAACAGAATCATTAACATGATAATGAAGTATTTCATCAATTATTGCATCCTTATACCATATATTTATAACAAAGGAAACCATCCACAACTCCAACTATCTTCGATTAGTAACTTTATTCACTAGTTCATGTCTAGTCCATCCATTTAACTTAATAAATATCAAGATAACCTTAAGAACATGAAATAACACAATAAAAATACCTCCTACAGTAACTTCAAGTAAAAATCCAAGTTATATTTAGCTTACAACAGCCCTCATGGCAATACAACACCGTTTAAGCTAATCCAAATAGTATCTTGTAGTTTATCATCCAAACAACTTAACCAACATACAAGCAAGCTTAAGCAAAATTAGTAGGCTGTTATAATCACCTTATACAGTAGCAAATCCTTCAAATTTAATCCAAACACATCCCAAAACTATCCTCAATGACAGCACAACCTCAAAGAGGTGTTGTTCTTCACTAGAACTAACTCTTGATGTTGAAATATGGTGTTATCCGTCTGCAAGACTTGAAATAACCTAGGGTTGATATGAAAATCATGGGAGAGTATTTTACAGAATATAAATCACTTAAAACAACCTCCCCCACGAGCTGAAACCACCCAAAAATCAGCAACAACAAGAAGAACAAGAAACTTACTAGCGCGACGGGATTCCCGACACTTGATTTGTGTTGTTTGCCCTTTGTTTGGGTCTAGAGATCTGCTTGGTGCAGTCTCTCTAAAACGCGAATAGCTCTCTATCCCTACATCGTATATACAAACGGTTTAATGCATCGGAAACTAGACTCATAGATCTTCAATTTGGTAGGTAGATCATCCAATAATTCCAAGTATATTGGGATAAAAGCTCAGTTACATTTGAACTAATTTTCATCACATTATGAATGTAACTTGTGATGATCTTTGCCAACTTTTGTTCCACAACTTGCTTGAATTAAAAACGTAACACGCGACTATCATACTGTATACGGTAAAACTAGGGAAGTACGACTTTAGTACTTCTACAGCGTTACGGGCCGAGACCTTGAATGTATGGGCGGAATCCGAAGCTCAACTCCGAGAAACATCTCTCAATGAGGTATATCGAGGGTTCTCGACCCCGAAGCAGTGTGGATCAAAGACCAATGTGGAAAGGCGGGAAATTCCCAAAAGGTACGTTGTTAAAGCTGTCAAAGTACACAAAATAGTACAAGCCCGTACCGTGGCATTAAATGGCTATACCAGCCATCTCTCTTTGTATTAATTACACATGTACTATGTTGGGATTCCCCCTCATATATAAAGGGGACCCTTGTCACTTTGTAAGACATATTATATTCAATACAAGAACAAGAACATCCTCTGCTCTCTAACTAAAACATCCTCTACAATTGTTCCATTGATTTATTGCATTTCATTTATTGTGTTCATTAGTTGTTCTTCATTTATTACTCGTTATTAATAAAAAATAGGCCATTTATGAGGCCTTCAATACTGTTGTATCATTATCGACAGCCCCTTGCCAAGCTTTTAAGATCGACCTCGAGGCCCATTCTGACCGACCTCGAGACTAGACTCTCCTTTGCTCGGTTTGCATAATCTTGCTACTCTTCGCTCTTATTTCATTTTCTCACTTCTCACCTAGCATCTACTTCCTAAACAACTGGTATTAAAATAGATCACGTATTTTTAGAACCACATAATCAAATATAATTGTAATTACCATTTTCAAGGTATACAGTTTAGCGCCCACCGTGGGGCTAAAAATAATAGTGATTGTTTTAGTGCTGGTTTTCTAAAAACACAAGTTACTCTTTACACTTTTTCTTGTCCAAGAATCTTCAGTATTAGGTCAGACAATGTCAAACTCAGTAAACGCACATGGAAACAACGATCCTAAGGATCGCAGAGAGAATAGCACAGCTACTGCAAGTGCCGGTGTACCACCACAAAACCCTGGAGGGGCACCAGTGCAAATCCCCATCGATGAAGGCTCACGCACCCCTCAACGTGTCAATATGGACTCTCATACGAATGGAGGTGTACGCAGGGAAGACCTACATGAAGTACGGAGAACTCCCGCTCGAAAAGAAGCGACCCGGTTGATCGACAGAAGGCATCTTCGAGAATATCTCGGCAATCGAATCAAGAACCATTTCCGAGAAAGAGAATCGAACTGGAAGAATGAACCAGAAGAACCCCAGCACGACATTCACATGATTATCAGAGAAATTGATATCCCACAAGAACCCATGCTCAAACGGGACAAGATGCTCATCATCACAAAAGGACAAACTCAAAGTTATGTGCTTAAATGAACTATTGTGTTCAGAGAAGAAGATATCGAAGCCTTGTCCCAACCGCATAATGATGCACTGGTAATTTCTCTCCTCTTAAATAACGTTCGAACTAAGCGTGTGCTCGTGGATCCAGGTAGCTCGGCCAATATAATCAGATTCGGGGTAGTGAAGCAGCTCAAGATACTCGACCAAATCATACCCGATTCTCGATCCCTCAGTGGGTTTAACATGTCAAGCGAAATGACAAAGGGATAAATCACCCTCCCAGTCAATGTGTCCGGCACGGTTCGGGAAACCAAGTTTCATGTCATATAAGGTAACCAGAGATACAACGCCTGCTCGGAAGGCCATGGATACACAACATCTGGGCGGTACAGTCGACTCACCACCAGATGTTGAAATTACCAATTGAAGGTGGCGTAAAATAGTGTATGGTGAGCAACACGCGACCAAAGAAATGTTTGCAGTACATGGCATGGCTCCGACGCCCATATACTCCACCTCGGAGGGGTCAAAAGATAAACAGGTTCTCGAGGATGATGAAGAAGACTTTCTCACGCCTCGAACCTTCATTGCCCCCGAAGAGTTGGACGCAACCAAATCAACGGTCGAGGATTTGGAACAAGCTGTTTTGATAGAACATCTTCCAGATCGAAAGGTATACCTGGGAACGGGATTAACCCCGGAACTCAGGAAGAAACTCATTCAATTTCTTGTTAACAACGTTGATTTCTTCGCTTAGTCCCACTTAGATATGAAAGTAATCCCGCCGGAAATAGCCACCCATCGGCTAAGCGTCAGCCCCAAGTTCAAACCGGTGAAGCAAAAAAGGAGGCCTCAGCCCGAGGTAAAACATGCGTTCATCAAAGTAGAGGTAACAAAACTCCTCAAAATAGGGTCCACCAGGGAAGTAGAATATCTCGAATGGTTGGCCAATGTAGTAGTGGTTCCCAAAAAGGGAACAAGTTAAGAATGTGCATATATTATAAGGACTTAAATAAAACATGCCCTAAGGATTCATTCCCATTATCCCAACATCGATCGATTGATTGATGCTACGGCTGGCCACGAGATCCTCACCTTTCTCGACACCTACTCCGCGTATAATCAAATTCAAATGAACCCCGAGGATAGGGAAAAAACTTTGTTCATCACGAAGTATGGAACATACTTCTACAATGTAATGTCTTTCGGGCTAAAAAGCGCAGGGGCCACGTACTAGCACCTAGTTAATAAGATGTTCGAACAATAAATAGGCAAATACGTGGATGTTTACATTGATGACATACTAGTTAAGTCCCTGCGTTCAGAGGACCATTTGACTTATTTGCATGAAACTTTCGACATCCTTAGAAGCTACAACATGAATATCAACCACGAGAAATGCGCCTTTGGCGTAGGTTCGGGCAAATTTTTAGGCTTCATGGTATCAAACCGGGGGATTGAGATCAACCCCGACAAAATCAAGGCCATCGAAGAAATCATGGTGGTAAATAATGTGAAGGCCGTACAACAGCTAACCGGGTGGATAGCGGCGTTAGGCTGATTCATCTTGAGATCATCAGATCAGAGTCATCACTTTTTTTCCTTACTCAAAAAGAAAAACAACTTTAGTGGAACTCGGGGTGCCAGCATGCCCTGGAGGAGTTAAAGCGGTATCTCTCGAGCCCGCCTTTGCTCCTTACCCCGAAGGAAGACGAGACGCTATATTTGTACTTAGCAGTGTCCGAGGTAGCGGTAAGTGGCATGTTGGTTCGAGATGATCAAGGTACGCAATTCCCCATCTACTATGTGAGTCGAACCCTGGGAGATGTTGAAACCAAGTATCCGCACTTAGAAAAATTAGCTCTTGCATTAATAAGTGCATCTCGAAAATTGAAGCCTGATTTTCAATGTCACCATATATGTGTTTTAACGACATACCCCCTTCGAAATATATTGCATAAACCCGAATTATCAGGCCGATTGGCTAAATGGGACATCGAACTAGGGGGATATGATATCGAATATCAGCCCCGAACGACTATTAAGTCCCTAATTTTGGCGGACTTCGTGGCCGACTTTGCGCCCTCCCTTGTTCCCGAGGTAGAAAAAGAACTTCTACTAAAGGCGGGACATCATCAGGAGTATGGACCTTATTCATCGACGGGGCATCGAACGTAAAAGGGTCCGAACTCGGCATAGTCCTGAGGTCACCTACGGGTAGCATGATTAGACAATCTATAAAAACTGCAAAACTGACTAACATTAAAGCTGAGTATGAGGATATGATTGCAGGTCTCAAATTGGCCAAAGGCCTAGGGGTGGAAGTCATCGAAGCAAAGTGTGATTCCCTTCTGGTAGTAAACTAGGAAAATGGAAGCTTCGAGGTTCGAGAGGACAGGATGCAACGGTACCTAGACAGACTTCAAGTCACTTTGCATCGGTTCAAAGAATGGACTCTAGTTCACATACCTCGAGAGCAAAACAGTGAGGCAGATGCACTCGCGAACCTGGGATCATCCGTCGGGGAAGACGACATACTCCCCGGTGCTGTTGTTCAGCTATCCAAATCAGTGATTAAAGAAAGCCATGCCGAAATCAAATCCACCAGCCTGGCATGGGATTGGAGAAATAAGTAAATCGATTATTTGGAAAGTGGGAAGCTGCCCACAGACCCAAAAGAATCAAGGGCCCTTCATACTAGAGCGACCCGATTTTCACTCGACAAGAATGGAACTTTATACAGAAGAACCTTCAATGGGCCCCTAGCACTATGCTTGGGTCTGGGAGACATCGATTACGTACTCCGAGAAATCCACGAGGGTACCTGCGGAAATCACTCTGGTGCCGATTCCTTAGTTCGAAAGATTATCAAAGAAGGTTACTATAGGGATAGCATGGAGAGGGACACCAAAGAATTCATTCAAAAATGCGACAAGTGTCAAATATTTTCACAAATGATCCACCGACCGGCGAACATCTACATTCAATCTTATCCCCATGGCTATTCATGAAACGGGGAATGGACATCGTCTGTCCCTTACCAACGACGCCAGGTAAAGCTAGATTTATTCTATTTATGACTGACTACTTCTCGAAATGGGTGGAAGCACAGGCCTATGAGAAGATAAGAGAAAGAGAAGTCATCAACTTCATCTGGGATCATATCATGTGCCGATTTGGGATCCCCTTCGAGATAACCTGCGACAACAGAAAGCAGTTCATCGGACGCAAAGTAACAAAGTTTATCGAGGATCACAAAATTAAAAGAATCCTATCAATGCCCTACCACCCATGTGCAAATGGTCAGGACGAGTCCACGAACAAAACCAATATTCAGAACTTGAAAAAGAAGTTAGAAAATGCGAAAGGAAGATGGAGGGAAATGCTACCCGAGATGCTATGGGCATATCGGACAATCTCTAAATCGAGCACAGGAGAGACACCGTTCTCTTTGGTTTAAGGGTCCGAGGCTTTGATACCTAGAGATCCAAGCGCCAGATTCTGACATACCACCGAGGACTCAAACAACGAGGCCATGACTACGGCCCTCGAACTATTAGACGAGAGGCAAGAAGCTTCGCTGGTCCGAATGGCCGCCCAAAAACAAAGGATCGAAAGATACGATAACAGGAGAACAAACCTCCGACATTTTGAAATTGGGGACTTAATCCTAAGAAAAGTCACCCTAAGCACTCAAAACCCTAATGAAGGAAAGCTGGTCCCGAATTGGGAAGGACCGTACCGCGTCCTTGGAATAATCGGTAAAGGGTCCTACAAACTCGGGACCATGGAAGGCTAGAAACTTCCAAACAATTGGAACGTATCAATGCTCAGGCGCTATTATTGCTAAGGTATAGCCTTCTCCCTTTTCATTTCGTGCCTCACAATAATTTTTCACAGGTGACCGATGGAAGACATCACAAGACCCTCCAGCTCAAAGACCTTAGGTTTCAAAGCATTCCTTGCACTCGTTTTCCCTTATGTTGGATTTTATCCCAAATGGGTTTTACTAACAAGTTTTTTAACGAGGCAACACCTATATTCTACCTAAGGAGAACTCAACAAGTATCCAAGGCTTCTCTTCAATCAGCCTCAAATACTGAGGGGCATCCCCCCGGGAGATCACCTCTTCGGAGAAACCAAAATGAGCCAAAGAGGGTCTCGATAGGAGAACAATGTACAGGACCAAACAGTCGAATGAACCGTGTCCACATAGAATAATCAAAACCTCGATGGTGAAAAATGTACACTTGTACCAAGTAATCGGAGAAGAATCTTTTATCATCAAAACACTTTGCGCGTCAAAGAAGTTTGCAATTTTCACAAGAAATGGACCCAGGGCCAGAAATTTACCGACCACTCGGGAATTGTCCTCGACAGTCACTCCATTGAGTCACCAAAAACTCAAAGCCATATGACCTCAGGGCTGGCAACTTCGAGATCATAAGCCCTCCATGAGGCAATATCAACTCAGACTCGGGGACTGTCCTCGAATGTCGGCTCATCAACCTATCTAACTCAAAGCCATAAGACCTTAAGGCCAACAACTGCGAGCTCATAAGCCCTCCACGAGGAAATATCAACCCCGACTCAGGGACTGTCCTCGACAGTCACCCCATCGAGTCATCAAAAACCCGAAGCCATAAGATCTCAGGGCTGGCAACTTTGAACTCTTAAGCCTCCATGAGGCAATATCAACAATATAAGCCCTTCATGAGGCAATACCAACTCTGACTCAGGGACTGTACTCGACAGTCGAGCCATAAGACCTCATGGCATCAACAACATAAGCCCTCCATGAGGCGATATCAATAACATAAGCCCTCCATGAGGCGATATCAACAATATAAGCCCTCTATGAGGCAATATCAACTCTGACTCGGGGACTGCCCGCGACATTCGACTCATCAAGCTATCTAACTTGAAGCCATAAGACCTCAAGGCCAGCAACTTCGAGCTCATAAGCCCTCCATGAGGCAATATCAACCCGACTCGGGGACTATCCTCGACAGTCACCCCATCGAGTCATCAAAAACTCGAAGCCATAAGACCTCAGGGCCGATACGAGCTCATAAGCCCTCCATGAGGCAATATCAACCCGACTCGGGGACTATCCTCGACAGTCACCCCATCGAGTCATCAAAAACTCGAAGCCATAAGACCTCAGGGCCGATACGAGCTCATAAGCCCTCCATGAGGCAATATTAAATCTGTAAGACCTCAAGCAAGGCATGCACCAATTTGTAAGACCTTAAAAAGGCATAATCTCGATATCAGAGTCAAGGCTATGTATCGAACTTGTAAGACCCCTAAAAAGGCATACCCTCGATATAGACACCGTGGCTGTCTCACTTGGGGACTAAAAGGCTACGACCAAATACAATGACCATCGTCATAAGGCTCCGGCCAAACTAACGCAACTCGGAGATGTCCAACTATTTCCATAAAATCACAGGCCTCCAATTACTTCAAAAAAACTTTGAAAAGAATCGGTTAAAGGTCGTACCGATCTAAAGCGTAAGAGCCCAAGTCGCCAGCTACATCAAAGGTCGTACCGACCTAAAGTGTAAGAGCCCAAGTCGCCTACTACACCGAAGGTTGTACCGACCTAATGCGTAAGAGCCCAAGTCACCAGCTACAGATCGTACCGACCCAAAGTGCCTCAAGGCCGATTTAAAACCCTAAGGGCCGATGAGCTCAAGTCGAAACCCGACTCAGAGATTGAGCTTGAAATGGTTAACTAAAGCGCCTCAGGGCCAAATGTGTAAGAGCCCAAGTTGCCAGCTAGATCGAAGGTCGTACCGACCTAACGCGTAAGAGACCAAGTCGCCAGCTACAGGTCGTACCGACCCAAAGCGCCTCAGGGCCGATTTAAAACCCTAAGGGCCGATGAGCTCGAGTCAAAACCCGACTCGGAAACTGAGCCCGAAATGGTTAACTAAAGCACCTCAGGGCCAAATGCGTAAGAGCCCAAGTCGCCAGCTACACTAAAGGTCGTACCGACCTAACGCGTAAGAGCCCAAGTCGCCAACTACAGGTCGTACAGAGCGCCTAAGGGCCAATGCATAAGAGCCCAAGTCACCATTCATATCAAAGGTCGTACCAAACCAACACGTAAGAGCCTACGGACCAACCTAAAAGCCTCAGGGCCAATTTACAACCCCAAGGGTTTCATTTCTAAGTCCTTTTTATCGAACTAAACGTCGAGCATTAGAGCCTATTCTAAGAAACCAGAAAAGAAACAAGGAATAACAAAGATCTTTTATATATGATAGAGGTTCGCAAAGCATATTTACAAAGCTCAGAATCGGAACCCTTGCACAAGCAAACAAAACAAATAAAAACCTAATCTATAGCTAGGGTGAGACTTTAACGGCTCCCTCGGAGGTTATGCCTTCAGCATCTCGACCCTCGACCCCCAGGTATTCAACGACCTCTTCCTCCTCGGTGACATCGCCCTCATCTTCATCATCTTCCGAGCCACTGCTCGAGTCATCTTCAGAAGCAAGCAGTGCCTCCGATTCTTTTTCTAGGGTCTTCACCCTCTCGATCTCAGCAGGAAAATCGAGGCCCCCCGCACGAATGTCCTCGAGAGCCTGCCTCCGAGACTTTAATCGGGCGTGCTCCAGGTCCCGGGCAAGCTTAAACTCATCCTCCTTAGTTGCTTTCCTGGCATAGGAATTTGCAGTAGAAGCACCGACTTTATACGAGACTATGAGCGCATCAGCTTCAACTTTAATTGAAGATAGCGCAACGACTTATTCAACATAGAGGTCCTTATATTTGCTGCTTTCAGCCCTTGCATCCCGGAGGCAATGCTCAATTGAGGATAACTTCTCTTGGAGGATATCTCTCTCAGAGGTTATCTCGGTCACACACTGCTTAAATCCAAGGATGTCAGCATCCCTAGATATGAATCCTTCCCACATCAGGGCATCTTTCTCCTTAAGCTGCAAGGATCAACCCGATAAGGGTTAAGTACTGAGATCAAGAACAAAAATGAAACATACAAAGGCTATGTTACCTGCTCATCAAGATTTCTCCGTTTTCGAGATACCGTTTCTAAACGAGCTCGGAGGTCCAACATTTCTTCCTCCTTTTGGGAAATAAGAGCCCTGAGCTCATCCACCTCGGATGAAAATCTCCTACACTCCCCCTCGTAATGGGTCAGCTCAGACTGAAACTTGGCTGTGGTCTGATTGTAAAGCACTTTCGCCTGAAATAAAAAGAGTCAAAGAAATGGTAATCAAAGATCGAAACAATCGACGGAGAAATTACCTGTTCGAAAAGCCTTTCAGCTTCCTAAAAAATAAGCAAGGCATTAAGTTCGGGATTCTTCTCAGCCATAGTGAGAGCCTCTCAGCTGCGTCCCTCCCTTCGAGGGGCGCCCCAGCACCGAAAGATTCTATATTTAGGGCATCCCATATCTCCATCGGGGTAAATGTTGAAATCGGCGGAGAGTCACCTACATTACTAACCCCGGCTATGTCAATTGGAGCCTTCGGATCGCATCTAGGCTCCCGTAACTCATCTACCAAGTGCCCTTCGGCCCGGAGAATATTTCGGCTAACGATCGGGTCAGGGACATTATATGATCTACCCTCGAAAACCTCTCTAGTCCTAGGTAAGATGGCATCGTCAACTTCTAATCTAGAAGCCCTCGACTCAGCAATCAACGGATCAGCAAAGGCAGGAGCAGTTATGCTTCCACTTCCCTCGGTCGGTATCAGGAAATATCTTTTCTCGTCTAAGGCTTCGGAGTCGGCCTTAGACCTTTGCACTATATCCCTCTTTGGCTCCAAAGGCTCAGTCGATGATTCCCTATTTCTCTTCTTCCCTCATTTGGTTTTGGGATATCTTCTTCCCCAGACGATGCTTCTCTCATCAAAGAGGCCTCCCCTAGGCCTGTATAAACACAGATCACGAGAATTCAGAACATATTCAGGGGGGTGTCTCTTTTAAACAAAACTCAGGTATGGCAAAAGAAGAGGACCCACTGTGATTTTTAGCTTCCCATTGACCCCTGGCCAGGTTGCGCCACACACGCTCGGCATACGGGCAGGTAGAATTGAGCTAGCGAACTCATCTCGAGATATCCTTGACCGCATCAGGATACCACGCAACAACTGCATCGTCAAAGGGAATTAGTTCAAGGGAGAATTGGCACAAAGGAAAATTAAAGTATTAACTTACGATTCGTATTCCATTCCTCGGGTAACGACATCCTTTCAAATGGAATCAAATCTGAGGTCCTAACTCGAATAAAGCGGCTCATCCACCCCCTGTCCCTGCCTTCATCAGTGCAAGAAAAGAAAACCCTTGAGGCCCGATGCTGAAGTTTAATCAGACCACCATGATAAAGTCGGGGACTGTACATTCTAATCAGGTAGTCAGGGTGAATGGAATCCCCTCGACCATATTTGCGAAATGCCTAATCATGTAAATAGTGCGCCAAGACGATGGATGAATTTGGTCGAGCGTCACTTGATATCGCTTGCAGAAATCGAGAACGACGGGGTATATCGATAGTGAAGACGGCCCTACCGGGCCTAGGGTAAATGGATAGGTGTATACACTAAGGAAGCCGATTTTGTGGGTTGTTATGTCTTCCTCCCGAGAGGGAATCTCCACTTGCACCGTATCTCCCTAACCGCAGTCGGCCTTCACTATCTCGATGTTTGTTATTAGGCTAACATATCGGGATATGGGTTCACACCGCCCCAACTTCGAGGAAGGTTTATCGACCTTAAAATCAGAGGTCGTTTTGCAGGGTCCGGGGATGCACTCTTCAAGATTTGGGGGAACTGTTTCCTTTCCCGCAGAGGAACGTGAAGAAGAGGGGGCTTTATCATCTTGTGAAATAGTTTTGGAGGCCTTCGTCATTCCTTCTGAAAGATTTCGAAGAAAATGAGTGGGAGCTGATCAGAAAGGGGATACAAGAAAGAAGTAATGAGAGATCTTTTTGGAAAAGGTAAGAAGAAGTAATGAAATAAGGGGGGCAGGATAAGGAGTATTTATAGGGGCCAACCGCGCATATTGAGGAAATCGAAAAGGCAGCCAACCGCCGTAATAAATTGGAATCTTTTCAAGAACTGTGCATATATGGCTTCTGAGAACCTCTCACATTGGTTGATTACGTGGCATGACTGCCAGGATAATGAAAGCATTAAAAGGATGGTGAATTCAAAATCATTTCTTGTCTTTTCATTCCAAGAAACGTGGGGACTATCTGTATACGGTAAAACCGGGGAAGTCCGACTTTAATGCTTCTACAGCATTCCGGGCCTCAACCTCGAATGCATCGGGGTGGAATTCGAAGCTCAAATCTGAGGAACATCTGTCAACGAGGTATATCAAGGTTTCTCGACCCCGAAGCAGTGTGGATCTAAGACCTACGTGGAAAGGCGGGAAATTTCCAAAAGGCACGTGGTTAAAGCTGACAAAGTACACAAAATAGTACAAGCCCGTACCGCGGCATTAAATGGTTGTACTATCCATATCTCTTTGTATTAATTACACATGTACTATATTGGGATTCCCTCTCATATATAAAGAGGACCCTTGTCACTTTGTAAGACACATGATATTCAATACAAGAACAAGAACATCCTCTACAATTGTTCCATTGATTTATTGCATTTCATTTATTGTGTTCATTAGTTGTTCTTCATTTATTACTCGTTATTAATCACAAATAGGCCATTTACGAGGCCTTCAATACTGTTGTATCATTCTCGACAACCCCTTTCCAAGCTCTTAATCTCGACCTCGAGGCCCATTCCGACCGACCTCGAGAACAGACTCACTGCTGCTCGATTTGCGTAATCTTGCTACTCTTCGCTCTTATTTCATTTTCTCACTTCTCACCTAGCATCTACTGCCTAAAAAACTGGTATTAAAATAGATCACGTATTTTTAGAACCACATAATCAAATATAATTGTAATTACCATTTTCAAGGTAAACACATACGACTTAGAATAAGTCATAACATAACCTCTTTATAATGTTAAGAACCATAGTCTCACCCTAAAGTACATGTTATAACATTCCAGACGTGTCGACTTTCGACGAAGCTTATTTTCTTCAATTCTTTTAGCATCTAAGATTTCCGACCCTCCAGGTAATTGTTATTCAGAATATTAAATACTTGTAACCTCCAAGGTAACATTATTAACTTACTTTATATACTTTCAAAGATGATCTCATTTATGAGCTTAAATCAATTGACTTACGACGTACTCTCACATAGGAAAATATGGGGTGTAACACAAAATCACCATACAGAACTAATCCCAATCTCGGAGTCCCAAATGCATATCGATAACATATAAAATACACTTCAACCCAAATTCATGAAATTCTTCAAAAATGCCAACTTTCCACAATAAGCGCTGTAATGCTCCCGGATCATCCAAAACTGATTTGGTCATACGCCCAAGTCCACAATCATCATATGAACCTATTGGAACCTTCAAATCTAGATTCCGAGGTCGTTTACTCAAAAGTAAAACCTTAGTAAACTCTTCCAGCTTAAAGCTTCTGAATTTAGAATTTTCTATCTAGATCAACTCCGAACCTCCCGAAATTCAATTTTGACCATGCGTATAAGTCACAATACATGAAATGAACTCAATGACTTAACTCTCCGAACGACGTGCTAGAGCTCAAAACGACCGGTCAGGTCATTACACCAACGTTGTAAGAAGTCAGTATGAAGCTCCTGCTAAATTGTATATGTACCAGAGGTGGAAGTATTATAGTAGAGTTTAAATGTACAACAACAACAAAAACCATCCAGTATAATCCCACAAGTGGGGTATGGGGAGGGTAGGATGTACGCAGCCTTACCCCTACCCTGGAAGGGCATAAAGACTATTTTCGATAGTAGAGCTTCAATGTGTGGGTGTGAATTTCACCTATGTGGAAGTGAGTTTATGAAAGAGACAAAAGATATGATGGGAGATTTAAAGGTAAGTAAGATAAAGATAAATAAAGTATGACATACTCAAGTGCAGAAGGTTATGAATAGTCCAGGCTTCAGATAGAGTGCTGGAAAAGATGTGATTCCGTATCCAGATTTAACAGTGGTGTCGTCAGTAGCATATCTTCCAGCATATGATTTCCAGGTAGCGATAGGTCTTTTTAAGAGAGTGAAGAAGAATTATAGACGACATGATGTCTCGTTTAAGGTTCCAGAGTAACATAAGGATATCTATGGTGCTAGAAAGTTAAAGGAAGGTTGCGAGTAGTATATATAGACATGTGTAGGTCGCAAGCTAAAGTATGGTAGATCGACAAGGTTTTAGGTAGACATAAGTAAGGATAAGAAAAGGTGAGTGAGAAGGTTATGAGAATAGGTAAGGCCTCGAGATTAAGCCCATCAAAGTAAGAGAGCTGATGGTTTCCGTAAGTTATTGAAAGCTCAGTATAGATTGAATGAACTCTGAGGATTTCTAAGACTAGGAGCAATTAGAAGAGATTAAATGCTGCCCTGGTAGTAGAATAAGGGTGTAATGTGATAAATGATAGGAGGATGACATTTAGACCTTCGATTGAGTATTGATTCAAAGAGACAGGATTTTATGAATTGCATGGGATTAGAATACCCCCATACGATGAATCACGTTGGGATGCTATGAAATATGATTATTGAAGTATAGTGTCGTCGCTAAGTGGATTAGGAAAATAACTTCATATGTTCCATGATGATACGTAAGCCCTAGTGACAATGTATTAAGTAAGAGGTTTCAAGTTGTCAGTGATAGATTATAGATCAACATTAAGGTGAATCAACAATAGATGGAAATTTTTTCCAAAATATGAGATGAGATTAGGCTATCACTCTCTAGATGAATAGTAATGAGGAAGCATTAAAGGACTTAAATTTATACATACAGGATAAGTAGCGAGAGAGTAACTTGGAGTTGGGTAGCAGAACTCGGTAATAATAAAACGGAAGTAAGTGTTATGGTATAGTATAACCTAACTAGATGCAGTAAATCCATAAGGATAGATAACCGAGGCTATGAAACAAAATATAGAAATAGTCGTAAGTTCGAAAAAGTACCAAGCGAAGAACTTTAGTACACCTATAGATTGGCTAAAATCTAGAGGAAATATGAGAGAAGAGTTGCATAGGCACGCGCACAAGGATCAATTGTACAAGCTGCTTGACAAAAGGTAGCAACTGTTATGAGATTGAAGAATTTCGACCATAGGTCGTGGTGTGAGAAAGAGGCCTAAAGGGGGGAATGCCCTGGGCCTTGGGTTTATTCATAAAACAGTTGCCTAGATAGAAAGGATAGTATTAAAGTATTCGTAAGACCTATGAGTTATGAGACTGATAAGCGCATCAGTCAACATTTGAGGACGAATGCTCTAAAGGGGGAAATGATGTTACACCCCATGTTTCATACATGAGATTACATCGTAAGTCAAGTGAGATAATTTTTGAAAGTAAATAAAGTAAGTTAATCATGTTACTATGGAGGTTAAAAATATTTATGACCGTGAACTGCAAGTGCCAAGATGATTGGAAGGCTTAGAAGCTAAACGAATTGAAGAAAATACGTTTGGTCAAAAGTCGACAAGTTGGGAATGTTATAACATGTACTTTTGGGGTGAGACTAGGGTGCATAACAGGATAAGGAGGTTATTTTATGAGTTACTCTAGTCATATGATATTCGTGTGTTATGTTTTGAAGTCGAGCGAGTTGTGGAACAAAAGTTGGCAAAGGTCATCACAAGTTACATTCATAATATGTTGAAAATTAGGTAAAAATAGTTTGTATTGCGGGATGATCCACCTACCAAATTGAATATACGAGCCTAGTTTCTAACGCATTAAATCATTCATTGATGAGGCATCGGACTAGAGAGATATACACATTTTCGTGAGACTGCGCAAGCAGCTTCCTTGAGACCCACAAAGTCGGTGGGAAAGTCCAGCTCCTATTTAAGTCAATTTTAACTCGTTTTGACTCATTTTGCTCGACCAAAATAGTTCCTAAACCCTCCTAGATTCTCTCCAAGAGTTTCTCCATGATTGTACAGTGAAATCCAAAGATAAAAACATGAATCCAATGCTAGAAATCTCGTGGTGCTTGCTAGATCATAGTTCTTCATCTTGTGGCTATTATGATTCTTCAAAGTGAAGTAACCTCAGGTTTCATGTTGTTATTGTTTATTAAGGTAATAATCATTCCCTATTTCACATATATTGGAGTTTCAAGGTGAACTACAAGTGTTTACATACCAACAGTTGATTCAAGAAGAGAATACAACACCTACAGTGTTGTGGTGTCATTGAGGATAGTTGTGGACTCTGTTTTGCTGAACTTTCATGTTTTCTACTGGTTAAGGTGAGTATAACATCCTACTATATGTTCTTGAAGTTATTTGGGTGTTGGTTGCATTATTTGAGCAAAATATTATAAGATGAGACTTGAAATAGTTTGAGACATTATTGTTTTTAATGCACTATTTTGGAGAGGTTGTTTCCATGAACTTTAAATGGTTGTAAACCTTAGAAAATTACTTTCTTATGATGTTGTTTTTATAAATATATTGTCTACATATCGAACTTGCTGTTGGTACTGTTAATATGAAGAGAAAGGACACCATAATAATAGAAAGTTGTACTTGTTGTTGTTGTATTGTTGGGATGTTTGAGGATGAATTAGGAGATGAATAGGAGGTTACAATTCCTACCATTGTAATTAATATCATGCTTGGAATGTTGTTAAGTTAATTAATGAATGACTTTGGGGTTAAAGGGTTCAAAAGGGATTCAATCCCAGCTTGTCGTCTATCGTGTTAAATAGTAGTTTCGTTGGTGATGTTTATGCACTTGTTGTTGTGTGTCTTGATTTGTGTTGTGGTGATAAATGTATATAGGTTAATGTTGTATGGGTTCTTGTTGGTTTATGGACTTGGAAAGCACGGAAAACAGGGAATATGCCGCCCGTTTTAATATAAAATAAGCTTGTCCTTCGTTGTACGATAGTTGCATCTTTCGTAGCTTAACTATAGCATTATTATCATTGCTGTAGATTGAAGTGTGAAGAGACAAGTTCAACATGATTATGGGACAGAGTATCATAAGGTATTTTAAGGCTAAACCCTTCCTTCATTTGGCATAATCGTGTAACTATATGTATTTGATAACCAGACATAAAGAGAAGTTCGTATTCTTGAATTTATGTACATTATTCTAGTATCATAAGTTATTGTATTATCCCTTATCAGGACTTTATATTCAGTTTAATATTGTCTTCTTCCAATCAAGAGAGAATAGGGTCTACACACACACACACACAATTACAATATTTTCAACACCATCGAGTTATAATCAGTGGGTAGGCCCCTATTGGGCAGTATTATAGTATTTTTACCACCACTGAGCTATAATAAGTGGGTAGGACCTTATTAGGCAACCTTAGACTAGATGGAAATAATATACCAAGCCTACTATGGACGAGCGCCTATGAGCGAGCACAGAATGGCCGAGATACAAAGCCTAGTATGGCCGAGCCTACTACGACAAAGCAGTTACACATACCGAGCCTTATAGGGCCGTGCAACTATTTTACTTACTATATAGAGAGAGTTGAGTCAGTATCAACAGGTAAGATTCAAATCATCTTTGACTCTCAGTTACTTTCAGTTATTATATTATCAGTTCAGTTTCAACTTTCAGTTATTCTGTTGACTTTCAAACTCGATACATTATTTCGTACTGACGTCCCTATTACTGAGGATGCTGCATTTCGTATCTGCATGTCTTGATAGACAGTTGGATAGACCTTCCCAGTAGATAGAGTCTAACATCAGCTTGGTTGGTAAGCTCCACTTCCTCGGAGTTACCATGTCTAGAACTTGGAGTCCATTTTATATATACAGATTTGATGGGTAGGTCGAGGCCCTATCCTGACCATGACAGTTTAGTTGTCTATAGAGACTTGTAGACGAGTCCTGTGTATTTTGTATGTTAGTATTGTGGACTTGCTATCCCTGTGTACATGTTCAGTTTGGTATTGCTAGTTGTAGGAATTCATGGCGGCCTCTTCGGCCTGCACAATTATGTATATGAGCTTACGGGTACATTTACCCCTAACATGAGAGAGACGTTATTTTCAAATTTTACAGAATATGGCCTCATCGGCCTTGAATGGTATTGTAAGTTTGCAGGTAGGCCTTGTTAGCCTAATTTGAGGGTTAACCCTCTAGAGTTCACAGATAAATGGTGGTACGCTCGGGCCGAGTATGGCACCGGGTGCCGACCATACCTCTCTAGGTTTGGGGCGTGACACTGGGGAGGTGGTACGAATACAAAAGAACCAAGTAAATAATGTCGCATCTTGCACTTCTTGGACTTTAAGTGAGGGATGTCATTTTATCTCCTTGACATCGCAACTTTCAGAATATAAGCACTTTGTTCCTCATCTATTGACTCCTTTGTATGCTCGAATGGATCAATTCTCGTGTCACCAACTAAACACAATGTTGAAAAATGGTTAGAATGAGGTGTTATGCACTCCAATTCTAGAATCGCTTCATTTTTAACATCCTCACTTTTGCAGACTTCGTCAACCTTGGCATCATTAATAATATTTTTGGTCATATGCTTGAAACTCCTCTTTATGCTCCACAAGCTGGTCAATATCCATAACAATTGGTTGTTGGGCATCAGACGCCTCAACATTTTTATTCAATTGAGCTGCATTTCATGGATATTTGAACCAAATTGGTCTATCTCTTGCCTAAGCTCAGTTCTTTCTTCTATCATCTATGTTTCCCAGATATTCATCCAACCCGTCCCGAAGCCTACATGAAAACATGTGAATAGTCCTAGGTGATCTACAACCAATCATTCCCGAGATAGCAACAAGTTAAAATAAGGGCAATCATATGGACTGATACTTGTAACATGTAGCTTTCGTTCTAAGTGAAAGAGTGTTTGATTGCATCCCCAGTAAATATGTTTTAGTTGGGTATTTTCTTTGCTATGAGCGCGCATGAATCGCAAGATTTAACAGATGTTAGGTTCTTGAAGTAGAATACAAGTGCACTTAGCTGAGAGTAACATTTTGTTAGTTTGGTCGAGGCTCAAAGTTCACAAGCTGATTAGTCGCTTTGTTAAGTGATAATTGTCTTCTAAGAAGGGTAAATAAATGAAGTTACATTCTTGATAACTGACAATCAAAACCATCCACGGTCACTACTGTTTCGTGACTTTGGTAAGAGTTTAGGATAGAATAATTTTTGTTCTAGTTGCTTGAGGACAAGCAAAAGCTTAAGTTGGGGGTGTTGATGTGCCGTAGAATTTCGGCACATTTGATACCAATTACATAGACTTTAGATCATCTTTCAATGCATTTTGAGTCAATTCTTATGAAGTTTTGATGTTTTGCAGTGCATGAGGACCCAAAAACACGAAAAAGAAGTCAAAAAGCCACAAAAGAGCAGAAATGAAGCAATTATGCAGTCGCATAAATCATATGCGGACCATATAACCATTGCAGCTTGAAGCAGATTTTGGGAATCTGAAGATGTGAAAATGCGATCCATTATGCGGCCACATAACACCTATGCAGACCGCATAACTGAGATCAATGAAGCTGAGAGGAACTTCTGTGGAGGAATATGCGGTCGTATAATGGTTATGCGGACCGCACAACTGAAATGCGGCAAAGAACTGGGTTCAACAACTTGAGGTTATGCGATGAATTTGAAGATATGCGGACCGCATACGTGATCTGCGACCAGTATGCGGTCGCATAACTGCTCTGCAGGGACATTTTGGTCCAATTTTTGTCTCCGACTTTTATCCCACTATAAATAGATTTACTAGGATTTTTGTGGGTCATCTGGTCTGAAAAAGAGACTACAATTGAAGGCATTGAATGTTCATTATTTTGGAAGCTTTAGAAGAAAGATTCTTGCACTTTTGTAAGCATTATGACTTTAATTATTGTTCTCTTTTTGTATTTTAGTATGAGTGGCTAGTTTTAAATACTAAGGTTGTGGACCCTAAATAGTTGTAATGTTAATGGGTGTTTACCATTGAATATATATATAATGGTTGGTTGATATTTATTTCCTTCTCATTCTTCATTTATTATTGGTGGTTGCAAACATTAACAAATGCCATTTTACTCTTTCTTTACTTGAAAAATTGGGTTAGGGTTTGGTAGAAGTGAATATAAAAAACTCTAGGCTTTAAACCTTGTTTATTAGAATCGCTTAGGAATAAGTGGATTCTGTTTGGCATAAATTGATTATTCTATATTGCAACTCTTTTATATTTGAAAAAATCATAAAGAGGAAATACTATCAACAATTGGAAAATGTTGAGTAGTCATTTAGAAATCATTTGCATATCAAAGGACCTCCCATTAGAAATATATCATATTAACACCGGTAGCATTCCATTCCATTGAAAGGGACACAAGCTTGGTTTCTTTAATCAAATTAATTACAATTTCACAATATTATACTTGCCTTCATTTCACTCAATTACAACACTCTTTTTAGCTAACGTTATGGAATTACGATTTAAGTCAAGTTTCACATTACTCAAGTAATCTTTTCACACCTATTCCCTGTGGGATTCGACCCCAACCTAGTTGGGTTATTATATTTGGCATCGACCACTTTACACTATTTATTAAAGTTTAATTTGAGCGTATCAAATTTTGGCACCGTTGCCGGAGAATTCAGTTTTGAAATTACTAATTAGCGTGTGTCACGCCCCAAATCCGAGGGACACGACTGGAGCTCAACCGAGTGAACCCAGCCCAGCAAGCCTGTTAGATACAATCTACCCGAATCACTTGTGATCAAGAGGAAACGTGATTTCATCAATTAGACAATGGGGAAACTTCAAGTGCGTTATTAAGCCGATTGATTAAATACATCATTGAAAGTTTAAAGCGCATGCATATCATAATTTGATGAGGCAGAAATCAAAAGCATAAACACAATTCACAGACTTCCCCCCAAACCCTTACTTGGCCCACCACAATGTCTACAGAGCCTTCTATCGATACAAAAGATAATTGTGACAAACGCTGGCGACAAGGCCCCGGCTATACCTTAGCATGTAGCATAAAAACAAAAGAAGAACATCTTCATCCCCTGGAAGAGAAGGGGCTCACCAAAGTTACTGAGGAGAGGAAATGCTGCTAGCTGCGACCGGTACTGCCTGCTAAGGGATCACCTACATCCATTCAAAGATGTAGCGCCCCCGGAAAAAAGAGGCGTTAGTACCATCGAGTAGTACTAGTATGTATAACTTAAAACCCATCTTATTAGAAAAGAAATACATCAATAAAATTCAAGGAAAGTTAATCATTAAATCAAGAGAACATAGGCAACACCTCAATCATCAAATAGGAAATCACTTAAGCCATCAAGAGAAATCAATATAATTTAACTTGACCATCGCTAGCATTACCATCTTATCATCCACACTGCCACCGTACTTTTATACGGAGTTCGATCACGACCCGACCGGCTAGGTCGTATCCCTTGGAGACATGTATCCATAATACAATTTTCTGGTTCCATTTCAATTTAGTTCATAACACAATACCACCATGTGTGCGGCATGGTGTCCTATCTCTGCCTGATCGGCTAGGCCGTTTTACTCAAGACATTAAAATTTTATCAATCATCTCATCTCTCATTTCATGCACATATTCAATTCGGTAAATGCTAGTGGCCACAATTATTAATTCATGATTGGTACTTGGCCGCATTTCACAATTCAAGTTCCTTCCCACCCATTTCACATTATTACCAATTCCATCAGCAAATCGTGTAGTGCAAACATCAAGTATGGATGAGAACAATATGAATCATGGGCATGTAGGGACTGTCACTTTCTATGGAAATTTAACACATTTTCCACGACTCCAATACATTATTAAGTAATAATCATAGCATGATGGGTAGCCCTTGAATGCAAGTTACACATAAATTTTACTACACAAGCACATTACGATGTCATCTACTACATCAATCAAGATTCACAACTTACGCCAAATCGTAGGGGCACCATGGAGGTCCGATATCTAGGAAAAAGGGGTTTTATCCATACATACCTCAATTCGCTTCTTTACGCTCTACAGTTATCCGGAACTCGTAGCAATATCAATATATTTGGTAAGGTGAAAAATGGAACCAAGATTAGGAAATCGATCATAATTTCTAGCTCACTGGAGCATTTTATCATACAACATGTGTTCATTAAGGTCTGGTGGCTCTTTTATGGTATATTATACCAGCCCATTCCCCATCCTTAGCCATTATTAGCCTACATTGATCTTAATCCCCCTCACCACCCATGCATGAAAGAAAATTTACCCCAAGCCCATGAATTATCTAAGTAGTTTCTCATCTTTAGAAGATATTAAAAAATTGTTAGGTTAAGCTTAGATTCTTACCTGCAATGTGAAAGCTTTCTTGATACTCTTCAAAGACTTAACACAAATTGATGGATTTTGGGTGTTCGTTGGCTTCCTCCCCTTAGAACTATCTCCCTCTCACTCTAAAATGTAGTAGAAAATGATTCTAACTGATCAAGAAAGGGTATTTTAATGATATAGGGTTGGGTTTTAAAATGACAAAAATGGTTCCCCTACACAGGTATGCGATCGCATAACAAATATGCGGTCCGCAAGGAAAGTTATTTTGGGAGGAACTGACGAAACCCTCGGCTGAAGGTCCAAATAGATCGAAGCAAGAGTTTTCTCATGTTGTTAGGACACTTATAAGGCATCAAGCAAGGTTAAGGCATTAGTGGCCCTTACCATACTGCAAATTTGACATAAGACGACCAATAAAGCAATAAACAATGTAGGCCTCATTAAGTGTTAGATTACCTAATAGCACATAGAAATACAACTCCTCAAATTTGTTAAACTAACTTTCTACATCATCAAGTTGAAGAAATCTATTAAATTCAATCACAATATCCAATGGACAAATATTCCCAAATCGTTGGCAAACATCTAAATGGAACATATTCCATGTTAACATACATCCCTATTTCAACAAGTAAACATCAAACCGGGGATCATTTCTATCTGTGAAGACCCGGCCGATCATGTTGAGATTTATAGCCCTGATCCCCTATTAACTACTTTTCCAGTATCTATTTATGCAATTTGACTCGCCGGGAGGTTTCATTTTGGTTTTTGGAGTGTTTTGGGACACATAGCCCCTAAAACGGGAGCTTAAGCCTTATGATTTGGACCGTAATCAGAACTATGTTAAGATGAATTCAGAATATAGTTTTGTCAATTCCATTAGCTCCGTTAGGTGATTTTGGACTTAGGGGCGCGTCTCAATTGCGTTTTAGAGGTCTGTAGCTCATTTAGGCTTGAAATGGCAGAAGTAAATGTTTTGGAGAGTTTGACTGGTAATGGACTTTTTTTTTATATCGGGGTCGGATTTCGATCTCAGAAGTGGGAGTAGGTCTATAGGTTTGAATATGACTTGTGTGCAAAATTTGTGGTCAATCGGACGTGGTTTGATAAGTTTCGGCATCCGTTGTCGAATTTGGAAGTTTCATGTTTTTTAAGTTTGAATCGGAGGATGATTCGTGATTTTAGCATTTTTTGATGTGGTTCGAGGGCTCGAATAAGTTCTTTTCGTGTTTTAGGATTGGTTGCTATGTTTTATTGAGGTCCTGGGGGCCTCGGGCGTGATACAGATGCTTAACGGGGGAAATATTGGACTTAGGAAATTTCTGAAGTTTGTTTCTTTCTAGTGTTTTGCAGCTGCGGTGGGGGAATGGCAAGTGCGTGGCTGCACGTGCGGATAAAGAGGCGCAGATGCGGAATTTGGAAGCCCAAGCTAGGTTCGCATTTGTGGAGGTAAGTGCGTAGAAGCGGCCACACTTATGCGGTTGGTCAGTGCACAGCTGTGGTGTGGGTCGCAGGAGCGGATCTGCAGGTTCGGCCCTCCTCTCGCAGATGCGGACCCAGGGTACATAAGTCAATTCCTCACCTGCGATGGAATTTTTGCAGGTGGGGGACCGCAGATGCGGTCGAAGGCTCGCAGAAGCGAGATCTCTAGCAGAAAAAGGTCCAAATTGAGGGTTTATGTCATTTTTTATTATTTGGACTTGAGAGCTCGGAATTAGGCGATATTTCGAGGGATTTTTAGAGAAATATTTGGGGTAATGATTCCTAGCTCATTTTTGGTTGTATTCCATTAATCTATAGTTGTTTTATTTATTAAATTAAGGAAATTGAGTGAGAAAATTGGGGAATATGGGGAAAAGTTCTTCAACCGATTTTTGAGTTTTGATGGGGATTTAGATCGGATTTGGATAATTTTGGTATGAGTGAACTTGTGAGTGAACGGGTGTTCATATTTTGTAACTTTTACCCGATTCCGAGACGTGGACCCGGGGAGGCTTTTTAGGACGATTTCCAATTTCTTGCTTTAGCTTTGATTTCAGTAGCTAGATTAGTTCCTTGTAGTTATATTTATGATATATAAAGTATTTTGGATAGATTTGGGCCATTCAGAGTTGGCTTTTCGTGGAAAGAGCTTTGTTACGGATTGATTGAGCTTGATTTGAGGTAAGTAACTTGCCTAACCTTGTGTGAGAGAAACCCCCCTAAATATTTGGTACTGCTTTATGTGGGCATCATTTACAAAAGATGACGAGTATGTACACGGGCTAACTATTGTAATAACCCCATTTATGCTTGAAGTAACCTATTTCCTTCTTATTTTAGTCATATCAGCATGTGTAGTATCCTGTTAGATTAGAATATCATGTCTACTTGCCTTAATTGTTTATCTGAACTCCGTGTAGCATGTTTAGTGAATTTTCTTGCTCTTCCTTGACTTGTACGTAGCCTAAATTGTAAGATTTCGTGTTGTGGCTGCTGAATTCTATAGTTTAAGCGGTGTATTTATTTTTGGGACTACAAAATGGTATTCCACGATATCCTCCTACATATTTACTTTGGGACTATGTAACAGTATTCCAGGAGACCCCCCTGTTTTTCATATTTACTTTGGGACTACGGAACAGTATTCAGGGGGATCCCCCTACACATTTACGTTTGGACTACGAGATGGTATCTCGGGAGATCCTCTAGTGTTACTTCTGTGTACTTAGATGTTAACTTCTATGATTTCATTCTTGTTAAATTTCAGTCTTTAATTTACTGCAATATTTCATTATGCCTTGCTTTACTATATATATAATAGTAGGGCCCTGACCTGACCTCGTCACTACTTGACTAAGGTTAGGCTTGGCACTTACTGGGTACCGTTGTGGTGTACATACGCCCTTTCCTGCATATGTTTTTTGTGTGCTGATCGAGGTTCCTCCTACCAATCTTGTTCTTAGTTGCAGTTGCTGCTGTGGGAGACTTCAAGGTACATCTTCCCGTGCCCGCTGATCCTCGTAGTCCCCCTCTATCCTCCTATGTTCATTTTTTCTCCATTTCTATAGACAATGATGTATAGAACAGTTAAAACTTCGTAGAAGCTTCTGACTTACGGTGTTCTGGGTCTTGGGAGTTATGTATATTCGAGAGCTGATTACTTCTTATGTCGAGTGGCATCTCAAATGCCTATTTTTATTGTTGTTACTGTTAGTTGGTAATTTCTTTGTTTTTATTTCATTTCTGCAAAGTGTTAGGCTTAACTAGTCGTTGATACTAGGTGCCGTCATGACAATTCACGGAGGGAGAATTTGGGTCGTGACAAGTTGGTATTAGAACTCTAGGTTCATAGGTGACGTAAGTGATAAGATGGTTTATTAGAGTCTCGCGGATCAGTACGACAACGTCTCTACTTATCTTGGGGAGGTTATGGAGTTGTTAAAAAGAATCATACTTCTTTTGATTCCTTGTCGTGCGAGTTATTGGAATCAATTCTAAAATTTCTCTATCCTATTCTTTCTCACAGATAGTAAGGACCCATACTAGGAGATCTGATGAACAAGCACTCGCATCCCCCGCTACAGCTGCTAGGGACCGGAGTAGAGGATGACCACGCGATGCAGCCAGAGAACTAGTGCGGGCTGCGACAGAGGAGCCCCCAACAACTCGAGCTAGAGGTCGGGCACCAGAGGTTCCTATTGCTGCACCAGCCCTCCATGAGACTCTATCCCAGTTCATGAGCATGTTTAACACCTTAGCTCAGGCTGGATTGATCCCACTAGCTCCCGCCACATCTCAAGCCGAGGGAGGGGCACAGACTGCCGCAAACCATACTCCTGAGCAGAAGTTCCAAGTCGATCAGACCCCAGAGTTCATTTATGTGCAGCAGGTAGCTCCGGTTCAGCATGAGACTTGGACAGCCGCTTCTAAGGCAGAGCAACTCAAACTTGAGAGGTATAAGAAGTAGCACCAACCTACCTTCAGCGCGTTGGCTTTATATGATGCTCAGGTTTTTCTGTATGAGTTTCATCGTATTCTCCGTACTATGGGCTTAGCAAAGACGGGTGGGTTTTTTTACCACTTTCCAGCTTAGAGGAGTAGCCTATCAATGATGGCATGCTTATGAGTTGAGTAGTCCATACGAGGCAGCCTCACTTACATGGACTCAGTTCTCGGATATGTTTTTGAGAGAGTATGTTCCTCAAAGCCTCAGGGATGCATGGCGCGTGGAGTTTGAAAAGTTGTGCCAGTGTGCTATGACTGTGTCAGAGTATGAATTCTATTTTAGGGAGTTGGCCCGACATGCACCAGCCTTGGTTGCCACAATTCAGGAGAGGGTCTGTCGCTTCATTGAGGGGCTCCACATTAGCGTCCGATTCAGTATGGCCAGGAAGTTAGAGATGCACATCTCTTATCAACAGGTTGTGAGTATTTCTAGGAGATTGGAGGGCATTCTAGCTCGGGACATAGACCAGAGAGAGACCAAGAGGTCTCGAGTGACTGGTTATTATTTTGGAGCTCGTGCACCAGTAGCTCGCCATGGTAGGGGTTATGTGAGCCGACCCGTTCATTCAGCTCTCCCAGCCGCCAGTGGTGTTCCAGCCCCTTCTAAGACTCAGGAGCCTTATTATGCACCGCCAGTATCTAATGTGCCTCCTTCTCCGGGTGCTATTAGCGACCAGTCCAGCAGACCTGGCCCGAGTCAGTCACAGCAACCACATCCTTCAAGGAGTTTTTTTGAGTATGGAGACACTCGCCATATGGTGAGGGATTGCCCCAGATTTAGGAGGGGTGTACCTACAACACTTCTCATCCACCACGTGCTCCTCGGGTCCTCAAGCTATGATTCCAGCACTAGCTACCGCCCCATCTACTCAGCCAGCTCGAGGTGGATGTCGGGGAGGTCGAGGCCGCCCTAGAGAGGGAGGCTAGGCCAGGTATATGATCTTCTAGTTCATACAGAGTCAGTTTCTTCTGACACTATCATTACAGGTATTGTTCCAGTCTGTCATAGAGATGCGTCGGTATTATTTTATCCAGGCTCTATATATTCATATGTGTCCTCTTCTTTTTCCCCACAGTTTGGCGTATCTCGGGATACTTTGACTTCCCCTGTTTATGTGTCTAGTCCTCTGGGAGATTCTCTTGTTGTGGATCACGTGTATCGGTCGTGTTTGATTAGTATTAGTGGTTTTAAGACCAGAACCGATTTATTATTACCCAGCATGGTAGATTTTAATGTTATCTTGGGCATGGACTGCTTGTCGCCCCATTATGCTATTCTTGATTGTCACGCTAAGACTGTGACGCTGGCTATGCCAGACTTACTGCGATTAGAGTGGAGGGGTACCTTAGAGTATACTCCCCGCAGAGTTATTTCATTTCTTAAGGCTCTACAAATGGTTGAGAAGGGGTGTGACGCGTATTTAACTTATGTGAGAGATGTCAGTATTGATAGCCCTACAGTTGAGTCAGCTCCATTATTGAGAAATTTCACATATGTATTTCGATCTTCCGGGCATGCCGCCCGACAGAGATATTAATTTTTGCACTATTTTTTTGCCGGGAACTCAGCCCATCTCTGTTCCTCCATACTATATGGCTCCTTCTGAGTTGAAAGAGTTGAAGGAGCAATTGCAGGAGTTGCTTGATAAGGGCTTCATTCGGCCTAGTGTGTCCCCCTGGGGTGCTCCGGTCTTGTTTGTGAAGAAAAATGATGGTTCTATGCGTATGTGTATTGATTATCGCCAGCTGAACTAGGTTACAATGAACAACAGGTACCTAATTCCTCGTATTGATTACTTATTTGATAAGTTACAGGGTGTCAGGGTGTTTTCCAAGATTTACTTAAGTTTATGCTATCATCAGTTGAAGATTCGGGAGCCAGATATCCCGAAGACTGCCTTCAGGACCAAATATGGTCACTATGAGTTTCTTATTATGTCTTTTGGGCTGACCAATGCCATAGAAACCTTTAAAACTATTGATTTCATTAGAGTTAATTTATTCCTTCTAACGTGCTTTTGTTATCCTATAGTACTTGAATGATCGGTATAAATGGTTTCTCTCAATTTTAAAAACTATTGATCACACTTATGAGTTTCCCGTGTACAAAATAATGCTTTAAAGTAACTAAATTAAGAACTAATGAACTTCTACAATTATGCTTATGTGCATCTTGTCAGTTGTTACTCACTTTGATTAAGTTATGCCTTAGGGATGGGACTAAATTTTTATCTGCTATGCTGAGTATTAACTATTATGTTGATAGGGTGAACTGAACTTCACCCATGATTAAATCATAACTCTTAACCTGTATAGTTGAATTAGGTAATAAATATAAGATTTTCATTGTTCTGGACTTCTACAGTGATACAGAAAGTCTGATTCCATAATGTTTGACACCCAGTCATGCTTGTAATATTGTAACCCTGTCATAATGTCCAATGTATACATTTCAATGCTACCTATCGGGTTTCCTTCACCCAATTGGTTCTTAAAAAACCCTCTTGTTTGTCCTTCATTCTTATGTCCATGCTCCCATAACAATGAACCTTGTTAATCTTATTGTGACTGACCAATAGACATAAGATAAACCTTTTGATGATATTTGTTCTGCTTTAGTATAACTCCATGCCTTAACTACTAATGAGCCTATTATGAAAGGGCGATTTCTTTGAGTACTCTTAAGGATTCTGAAGGGGACGGTTAACTCTTATACTCAGTGAGAAATGAAGTGTTAATCTATGTGTAGACTTTCACTAAGTGTGGACATGTCTAAGATACACGATTGTAGTTAAGAACTTCCATAAGTATGGATTTTCTAATATGATTAGTAGGGTTATTGTAAATGTATCTTCTTTTTCCCTCAAATCACATGACTAAATTTTTGAGTTTCTGAAATAGTCTCTTGAATGTTCTTATCATTTTTCTGTACATGTAACTGGTTTCTTTGAGTACTCTTGAGCATTTTAAAGGTGTATGACAGTGTACCATACTTGTGTCTGGGCTATGATCTTTCCGGTGTTATCTATTACATTCTGAAAAGTTTCTGTAAGAAGTGTACATATTTAAACCTATGTATTGGTTTTACAATTCTATTGAAACTTACAACGGATGCCTCATTGGGACTTAAACTTATAGGGAAGAGTAAGTGTGACTGTTAGGGGGATTTAGGAGTGAGATTTAGTTTGTGATCAAGATACACTCCCTGACATAAGCATTTCTCGGGTCTCTGAGATCGCTGTGAACTTTGAAGTGCCAAGGATCCAAAGGATCTCTTGGCCATGAATAGAATTTTACCTTAAGACCTTAATCATTGACATTTGTTAATATCTTTAGGGTAAGTGTTGAATGAAAGAACGACTTGACTATAATTTTCTTTGCTCCGTTTTGACTTCATGTTAGTTTTATTTGCATTCCTAATTACTAATGCTTATTACAGTTATGTCTTGAACCATACATTGATATCATTTTTGTTTAAGTGTCATATTGGACCATGTATCTAATTTCTTACTTTTTTTTTTTACACATGTGACGGAAATGGTCATGTTGAGTTGTCCAAGAATTCAGGCCCAAGTTTTAGGTTTAGTTGGAGTCGTTGAATCTGTTGTCGCTTGTTCGCTGTCCGCTAGGCATTACTTCATTTAGGCTCAAATGATGAGGCAATTTCCTCCCTTTATCATTTTATATGATCTGCTATTACTTTTATATATATGACAATGATAATATTTGAGTGAATGTTTTCTTTTATCTCTTTGAATTACTTTAGGAAACCACAAGCCTAAAATCATAGGTTAAAATAAAAGAAGTACTATCTTTCTTAAGTAAAATAATCTCAATTTTTTATTTCCATTATCCAGTCTGGACTCTCAATACTAACCATTTTTCATGAGATTTTTTCTAAGCTCAAAATAGATTTGGAAAAAGTTCACGAATCTCTTTCTTTAGAAGTCGGAATTGAGCAAATGATTTCAAAGTCTATTTTTTCTACAAATCAAATAAACACAACTGCAAATCAAAACGGTTTTTTTTCTACAATTAAGCAAAATATCTAAAATCAGTATCCAAGGTATATTCGAACCTATTCCTTCAATGGCCTTTATTTTTACACAAGTAGTCATCTTATTTCAAAGTCAAATATTTTACACTTCACCATTGTACAAATTTAGCAAGTATAAGCATGATAAAAAAATTTCCAAAACTTTTTTAATTACATAGACATATCAAAGGGAATTCTTTTCGTATAAAACCTACACTCTCTTTTAAAAGTATATATACTACTTCCCTTTCAAAATTATAAGTTTAAGAATATAATATAAGGTAAGACATACACTTTTAAGAACTAACTAAGTAAAGTATAGACATTTAATTCTCAAACCTAGTCTATGTTCTTTGGAGGTACCTTAGATTCTAGGGGGTTCCTAACACCTTCACCTTAGAAGAACAAGAACCCTTAACTAAATCTCACTAGTTAGCAGACTAATAGGATAATAATAAAAATAATTTTACTGAAATATGTACCCTAGTATACCTTTAAATATTATGTGCGAATCTCTTTTATCATCAACAGGGAAACCAGTAGCAGAATCATGTTTTTTCTCATGCAAAATAGGGTGCAATAACATGGCGACTCCGCTGGGGATTACACTTAGGTTCTGACCTTAACAAACTTAGACTAGACCTGGAATTTAGGAATGTTTATATATTGCTTTAACTATGCTTAATTTTAAACTATGTGCTTACCTGTCTTACTTGGTAATGTTAAACATATGTTACCGCTTTATATATATTGTCATCACACTCTTTTCTATCGAGTCATGAGCGTACACTATCACACACGATGGAACGCGAGGGTTGTCCTTTACACCCCTCCGAACCTTCTTTCAAGATTCTTAAATTTCAGAGAATGCCTCTGTCAGGTCAACTGACATAAGTTCTCGCAATCAGTCCAACTCAAAATTAGAAAATACTCTACTCTAAAAAACATAGGTCGTACTGCATAAACCTGAGGTGAGTCGGTCCTTGGCATGGACACACAATTAGGAAAGCCATCTAACAGGTCATGCACCCAAAATCATGACTTTTGTGGAACAACTAACCAATCATGATGAAATACTAAAGATCCGGAGCAAAACACTTATCAAATCCTTTTCTACCCTCTTCAGAAATGGAAATAAGCCAGAACATCCTCTAAATCAATACCGTCGTGGGAGCAGTCCACAAGCTAAAGCAATGATGGAAGAACATTTGTCGAGAGCATGGAGATGAAATCAACACGCACCTATGAGCATTCACTGCTTGCTGAAATACCGAGCCGACAGGGTGCTTACCCGTTTGCTGATAGAATTTTGGGATCCGGACGATGTGGTTTTCATGTTCTTTAACTGTGAATTGGTGCCAACATTGGAAAAATTTACTAGCTTCACAGGATGGCATTTACTGCGAGGAAGACGATTTACCATGCCCGGCTACAGGTTTCTCGATTCTTTATGTATGGCAAACATTGAGAGTTTTAGGAACATTGAAGACGAATGGGTAAGCCTACCTTGGTGCCTATGGTATTGGCAGAAATTCTCAGAGCACTGTCTGTATGTTATCGGGGGTACGAGTTCTTCAAAGGTTGCAACTTGTTACTTCAAATATGGACCACAAAATACTTCTTTTAATGAAAGGCCACAGTTGATTACTTTGTTGGTATTAGAAATATGATTTTGATTCATAACGATAAAATGAGGCAGTGGGTCTCCCTGCACAAATAGGAAGAATGGAGAGAAACGCTGACCAACTTGAGCAGAGAATGGATAAACTGGAAGCTTTCATGGCTGAGCGGCATGGCAATTCTAAGGACTCCCCGGAAGTATTTTATCATGCTGACAGGACTCGAGGGCATCCGACCATATGCACCCCTACGAGTTCTCAGGCAGTTTTGTTTGATTCAGGATGTACCTCTCTAGATGAGAACGACTCTGTATAAAGACGAGTACAATGAGCAAATCCTGATTCTAAGAATAAGAAGACTTCAGGAGGAGTGCAATGATTTAATTATGATGTCGATGGGTTAGAATTCATGGTGCACTCCAGAATATATGTATGGATCAATGAAGAGGATGAGGTGGCCCCACCAAGTGAAGAAAAAACCTAGTTGAACGATGCAGTGGCAGCCTTACAAATCTATCAAGAGATTTTTCTGCACTGCCTTGTGACTATCTCCATGCACCGTCAAGTGGTCCCAGGTTTAGTTGACCATATGTTGCCACCTCCAGAGGATGACGATCGAGTAATCGAGTGTATACAAACTGAATTTGAGACAAAACCAGAAGAAGAGCCTGAGTTCAATGATGATGAAGAGGAAGAATTTGAAGAAGATCCAGAAGAGGAACCGGAAGAGGAAGAAGATATGGGAGATGATTTCAGTGATTGATACTTGCAGCTGAATGAGTTCTCCCTTGCCTTCTTTAACCACACCTTTTATCTTGTACCTTTTCATTTCCCTAAGGGCCAAAACTGTAAGCCCGTGAAATCTTATGAATGTTGGAAAAACAATGTTGTAACCCTTACTCCCGCCTACTACAATCCAAATATTAATAATGAAAACTCAAAGTTTGCTTCAGATCTAAATGTGTCAAATCTAATTGTTTGTCAAATTTTTGTAAATAGGCCCACCTCCGGAAAAGAGAGGTCCCTCGCACATTAGGAACATGCTTACTTGAATACGTGAGCTAACTGCTCTATGTGCTCATATTTATGCTAACACTGCAACTGACTTATACTCTTCTTTTTCCTTTCTTTCTTGCATTACTTTACTATTATCCGCCGAAATAGAGGTTGGTTTGTGTTGACCCAAAAAATTGGCTGAACCACCCTACAACTTAAGATCAAAAGGAAAGACGTCTGCCCTAGATGACCCTACCGGTCACGCTTTGGTAGTAGTTGATAGCCTGGGGCAATCAGGAGAAAAGAATGATACTCAAAACGACGAACATGTTGCTAGAATAGAAAAAGAGATGGAATCATTAAGGGATGAAGTACAACACATTTGGAAACTTGCACATTTGGCAGTGACGACACTCCCACAACCACCCTATTTTCCTTCTCTAGATTCGATCCCGATCACTTTCCTTCAACCAGTCACCAAGCAAACAATACCCCGACTTAAGTCCCTACTACCCAAATTATACCCCTAGTAACCCCTGCAAAGCCACCAAACCCTCCTATAAATACCCCTTATGTACCAAACTAAGTCCATACATCACAAAATCCACCAGTTGCTACCAACACAGTTCATACCCTCTCCTCACGACAACATTACCTTTACCAACAATCAAAACAAGCACATATATGCGGCACATATAGCTATACATGAGCATTGTGTTCCTCCTATGTAGTTCCCTTCAGATCCCACTTTCACAATGCTTGTCAGAGTCAAGTTTTCGTATGAAGTTGATCAATATACTGAATGGAATGGGAAGTAAGTTATAAAGAGGAAGAGTCGGTATCCGAATATTTGCAAGAATTGAGGAAACAAATGAAGAATGTGTGCATACACCCTAATGTAGAAATGATAGCGAGGTACAAGCCTCTCAAATTTGACATCTTTAATGGGATAGGTGATCCCCATGCACATATAAGAGCCTACTGCAATAAACTTGTTGGAGTAGTGAGGAATGAGAAGTTGAGGATGAAGCTATTCCTAAAAAGTTTGACAGGGGAGGCACTCACTCGGTATACCCACCAGAATCCCAGAAAATTTAGGGAATGGAAAAATATGGCAGAAGACTTCATGAACCGTCAGAATCATTTCAAGAATATGCACGTTGATGGAGGTCGGAGGCCGCCAGAGCACAATCCCTGTTAGATGATAATGATTTGACCAAGTACTTCATCAGGGATCAGGAAGGAATCTACTTTGGAAAAATTATAGGCATGATGGGGCAGAAGTTCCCCGAACTTGTTGAGATGGGAGACTTTTTAGAGGAAGGCATCAAGTCCCGCAAGATAAAATCTATGGCCGCATTGCAAGTAGCTAGCAAAGAAATTCATTCTAGTTCGATAGGCACCAGAAAGAAGAAAAAGGAAGAGGTATCAGCAATCGTTCCCTATTACCAATCCAATACACAACATGGAAGCAACTCTTACTCTCCGAGAACCAATACCCGCACCCTCCTAGTTATGCTCCAGTATATAACACACAACCATACTACAATCCTCAACCTCAATATAACCCACCTCGTGCCCATAGATCTAAATTCACCACGACCATACACTCCAGTTCAAACTACTACTCATCAAAATCGACCCACCTATGCACCCCGACCTTGCCCAAACTTTGAAGAAAGAGGTCCCAGAAACTACACCCCGATTGCTGAACCTTTGGCTCAATTGTTTGAAAGGTTGAGGAGAGATGGCTTGATACATCTGATAGAAGGGAGGATGCCTGAGAATCCTTCAAAATACTTTGATGAAACCAAATGATGCGTCTACCACTTAGGTGTTCCGGAGCATGATATCGAGGATTGCTTCAGGATGAAAAATTAAATCGAGTCACTGGTCAAAAGTGGAGACATTCAGTGCACTCCAACTCCACCCAATGTAAACTGTAACCCAGTGTCGAACCACCAAAGTCAAGGGGATAATATTATCTCCTTGGATGAAGATTATGACTTGAAAGGAATAATCGTCACAATAGAAAACATTGAGGCTGCAAAGGTTCCACCCGAAGGACTCCGATGATCACCGTACAGTTAAAAATTACACTGGTAGTCCAGACATACCAGCAACATTCTACTACCACTATCAGGGATGAGGAGGATCAGGAATACTAGACAGTCCCATGGACATATCAGCGGAAAGGGAAAGGTAAGATAACGGATTTCGTAGCAGCTCATGGAATGACCATGCTAGGGAGGTGTTACGCTCCGGAGGAGGTAAACCAAGAAGGAATCCAGGAACGAAACATATCCAAAAGAGGAATATAACATATGTTGATGCCACATAATTTTTGAAGAATAGTCAGCTAAAGAATACTCTATGGAAGAACAATTGAAGAAAACTCCTGCACATATATCAATCATGGATCTGTTGATGAGTTCTTACAGTCATGAAGATGACTTGATGAAAGTGTTAAATGGAGTGAGCATGCCGAGCAACACTACCACAAAAGCACGAGCATCAACTATCGGGGAGATAGTCTAGGCGAACATGATTACTTTCAAAAGAGATGAACTTCCAGTAGAAGGCATGGGTCACAACAGAGCTTTACACATCACTGTCAAATGCGGAGATAAAATGGTGACCTGGATACTTGTTGCAGGAGGATCCAGAGTCAATATCTCCTTGTTCTCTACTCTATGAGAGTTATGTATCCATCTGAGAGAAGTGAAAGAAATCCATGTGAGGGTAAGAAATTTTAACGGGTTGCAGAAAGACGTCACTGGGGAAATCTATTTAGCTCTACAAATTGCGCCGGTTGAGTTCAAGATATTGTTCCAAGTAATGGACATTTCATCTTCATACAACCTGTTGCTGGGAAGACTAGATAGACATGGTGGGGGCAGTCCAATTCACTATCCATCAGTGTAAGAAGTTCTAATAGGGATGTCAAGAGATTTAAGTTCACGGTGAATGGAGTCACTTAGCTTATCTAGAACATGCGGTTCCACTCATAGAAGGATTGTACGGGGTCACTTTTCATGCAGTCGAGATCATGCAGACCACGGTGATAGAGGAGACTGAGTAGAATTTGGGTATGCAGTCGCCATAAATATCAAAGGTGGCAATGAGAGAATTAAGTAAGTACATGTATCGACCAGGGACCAATATTTGTAATCTGAAAGGACTCGGCCTGTATTTGAGGAACCAATATCGCTGTGGCCAAATTCTCAGCTGTGGGTTGTGCCCAGTCGTATAAAGGAGCTTCAGCGACTGGGTCCACCACATCATCCCCATGATTATTCCGGTTGTGTAGATCTTCCATGTCTGATTCGATTTGTTCAATTTGTGGTTGATGTTTGCTTTTTCGGTTGGTCCGGTTTATGGTCCTGAAAACTTTCTCAGGGTCTGATAAGGCTTCAATCACTTCACCAGTCCTCGATGAGTTTCTAGGCAT